>RCUC01119625.1:0-24327 GCA_003697995.1 Taxidea taxus jeffersonii | reverse complement strand
GTGTGTGTGTGTGTGTGTGTGTAATGGAATATTACTCAGCCATAAAAAAGAATGAAATTTTGCCATTTTGCAATGACATGGACAGAACTAGAGAATATAATGCTAAGCAAAATAAGTCAGAGAAAGACAAATACCATATGATTTCACTCATGTGGAATTTAAGAAACAAAACAAATGAGCAAAGGGAAAAAAGGCAAACCAAAAAACAGACTCTTGGGGTGCCTGGATGGCTCAGTCAGTTGAGCATCTGCCTTCACCTCAGGTCATGATCTCTGGGTCCTGGGATCAAGCCCTGCTTTGGGCTCCCTGCTTAGTGGGGAGTCAGCTTCTCCCTCTCCCTCTCTCTCTGTGATCTCTCTCACTCTTGTTCTCTCTCAAATAAATACAGTCTTAATTTAAAAAAAAAAAAGAAACAGACTCTCAACTATAGAGAACAAAGTGATAGTTATTGGAGGGGAGGTGGGTTGGGGGTGGGTTAAATAGGTGATGGGCATTAAGGAACATGCTTGTGATGAGCACCAGGTAATGGAAGTATTGAATCACTATATTATACACCTGAAAGTAATGTAACACTATAGGTAACTAATTGGATTTTAAAAGAGAACTTAAAAAAAGAAAGATGAACCAGAAAAAATATAAAAATATAAAGGGATTTTTAAATGGTAGGAACATACTAAGTTTTGAATGACATAAAACGAGAAGTTATTTTTCCCACCAGAAGAAGATTTCAAAAGGAAGATTAGCAAAAGCCAAAAGGACAGAACTGTACTGTCTTTGCACAACTGAAGTATGTGTGAGTTACATTTGCAAACATGGTAGAAAAGATTCCAAATTCTACAGATCTGTTTTTCAGATATTAAATAGGAAAACTTTGAATAACAATGAACAAACTTTTCTAGAAATCCAGCTTTATAAATCACAAATAATGAAGACCATTATTATAGGAGAATTATTGTATAAGTTAAGCTATTTCTTACCCTAAATATTTCTTTCCATTTTACTGTTTATATATATCCAGCATATTGTGAAGAATATTTTTAAAATAGATTTTTTATTTAAGAATAGTTTAGATTCACAACATAGTTGAAAATCTAGTACAGAGGTTTCCCATGTAACACCAGTTTCCTCTATTGTTAACATCTTATGTTAATATGGTACATTTGTCAAAACTAATGAATGAATACTGATATGTTATTATTAAGCAAAGCCCATATTCTCTTAAGATTTCCTTTTTACTTAATGTCCTTCTCTTTCACTAATCCATCCAGGACATCACATCACACTTAGTCATCAGGTTTCCTTAAGTCCCTCTAGACAATGATAGTTCCTCAGACTTCTTTGTTTTCGATGGCCTCAACAGTCATGAGGCATACCGGTCAGGTATTTTTTGTGGAAGACACAGGAAAAGTGCCATTCTCATTGTAGCATATCATGGTCAGATAACAACATGACTATAGCCTTGATCACCTGGCTGAGGAAATGTTTGTCAGATTTCTCCATAGAGTGGTACTCTTGCCTCTTCTTTGCATACTGCACTCTTTGGGAAGGCATGCTCTTTTTTCTATTTATTTATTTATTTATTTTTAAAGATTTTATTTCTTTATTTGAGAGAGAGAGAGCACAAGCTGGGGGAGAGCAAAGGGAGAGAGAGAAGCAGACTCCCTGCTGAGCAGGGAACCCAAGCGGGGCTGATCCCAGGACCCTGAGATCATGATCTGAGCCAAAGGCAGACGCTTGACTGAACCACCCAGGTGCCCCAGGAATGCTCTTTTGATAATCATTCTCCTAGATTTTGTTTCATTCTTATCATTTTGTATGTCCTTTTCCTTCCTCTGAGTAGGAGCCCAGAATTCTTTGCACAAATAAGAGAAATCTGCTTTCTATGCTCTTCTACCTAGAAGTAATAAAAAAAGAAAGAAAAATCTTCTGGCACTTTGTAAAAGAGAATAGAAGCAATTAGTTTTTACTTAGAGATATTCCTTTTGAGAGAAGTACTGAAAAAATCTCTCTGCACATGGAATAGGACATGTGGAATTTACTGTAAGGCTGGAAATTGGATCATCATGATGATAGTTATTAATGGAAGTGGCAGTGGACCAGACAATGAGGTCATTACCTCTTCCTTCAAGAGTGTGGACCTTGAGGACAGTGCTGGGGTGATATTTCATTATGCTTTCCTGGCATTTCAGTATTTCTGTAAACTAATGTTTGGTTCCCTCTTTTCCAAGAACCAGCTGTAAGATACTGGGTCAAATCGTTTCACACTTGTTTGTTTGTTTATGGTGGGGGCAGAGGGAGAGAGAGAGAATCCCAAGCAGACTCCATGCTGAATGTGGAGCCTGACTTGGGGCTGGATCTCATGGCCCTGAGATCATGACCTGAGCCAAAATCCAGAATCAGATGCTTAGCCAACTGGACCACCCAGATGCCCCTCATTTCACCTTTAAACTCGTAGTTCCACATTGTCATATAGGGATGCTATTACCTATTTCATGAACTCTCATAAGCATTTTACAGATGCTTATGAAATTTGTGGGTGATGCTGCATTGAAAAGGCTGATATAGGTATATAAGCTCTTAGCCACAACTCTAAAATTTTAAAAACATTTCTAAAAACAGGAAGTTATTTTATAACTCTCTTGGCAGCAAAACATGGCACGACCTGATATGAGGCTATTGATAATTTTTATTCATTTCATTTAGTACAAACATACATTTAGTTGCAGAAATATGAGTGCATTTAATTATGGAATACTATCCATGATGCATTGGAGATATTATATAATATGTACCATATGTGCTCAATTATAGTTAAAAATTCCTAACATTTCTGAATTTTTTAATTCAGAATTTAATTTAATTCCTAACATTTCTTTATTTTAAGATTTAATTTTTTTATTTGACAAAGAGAAAGACAGCAAGAGAGGGAACACAAGCACGGGGAGAGGGACGGGGGAAGCAGGCTTCCTGCTGAGCAGAGAGCCCAAAGCGGAGCTTGATCCCAGGACCATAAGATCACAACCTGAACCAAAGGCAGATGCTTAATGACTGAGCCACCCAGGCACCCCATATTTCTGAATTCTGAAACAGATTGGTACAAAGGAGTTTAGATAAGGGATTATAAATCTTAATATGTCAAGGTATCATTATTACTTCTCTGTCATCAGGTGGGACTTCTCTCAAACCTTTCTAAAACTACAGCCACTTGCTTTTTTTTTCTTCTTTGTGGAGAGTCACAGTAAACTTCTCTATATTTTCACTTGTGGTATAGTCTCAAAATTCTTCAGTATTCAAGCTAAGAGTTATCTGGTAAATGTTATTGTTCTAGATTGTCAGATGGGTGCTTGCCCACTACTGGTGAACTAGAGCCCAAAGCATGTACACAGAAGGTCATCTAGTAGTAGAGAGGTATCCCATTAAGTCAAAAAGTCATCTGACCCCCACTCCCACTAGATGTCTCCCACTAGATGGCACAGCCTCCACCCCTAGTTGCTAATCTTTTCTTTGTAGTAAATCCATTTGAGGGTACATTTTAAGTCAGCTTTAATTGGATACTTGCTGTGTGTTTAAAAATACTGCTCTCAAAAAAAATAAAAATAAAAACACTGCTCTCCCTGCGGTGCCTGGGTGGCTCAGTTGGTTGTGTTGGACTCCAGACTTTCCTCAGGTCATAATCAGTCGTGGGATAGACTACATAAAAGAGTTGTAGGATGGAGTCAGCCTCTGTGTCGTCGACTTGAGAGTCTCTCTCCGCCTCTCTCCTTTCCCTTTGCTTGCTCGTGCCCTCCCTCCCCATCTCCTTCTCTCAAAAGGAATAAATAAAATCTTTTAAAAAATACTACTCTCCCTTATCTATGTAATTTATCTATCTACCTTATCACTTTTTTTAAACAGAATTTTTTTGTGTGTGTATATGAAACCAGTATGTAAATTTGGGGCTTGTTCATTATCTGGAGGCAAATTTTTTCCCACTAATTTGGTCAGCTTCACCTGTTGATAGTTTGGAAAGCATTATAAATGTTTTTAAACCCTATATAAAGAACTAGCTTAATTAAACACAGTGCATCCCTTAGAATATCAATAAGCTGTAAAATCAGTTCTTCACCTTCAAATGCCTGATAGCTAATTTCATATGATATGCTGGCAACAGGCAGTCATAAAGTTGAAACTAGAACAGGGTCCTGAAAGCAGATAGAGAAAAGTTCATGTTGCTTTTTTTTTAAAAATTTCCATCTTAACTCTTAATTTTATATGGCAAACCAGATATGGTTTGACCTCTGAATTTTATTCCTCTTGTTTTTCATTCCAGATGGCTCTAGGTACAAATAATAGAAGCCTGACAGAGACTACTCCAATTAATAATTTGTGCTTTCTAGTGAACGAATGCATCAGAATGTGGATGAAAAGCTAAAAGGCCACAGTAGCTCTATTAGCCCCATGTATTCACAGGGGAACTGATTGGAACTGGCTCTATGAATCATGTGTAGATTATGTTATCCTTGAGGGGAGTTATATGTGTGCCCTAAATACAATGCTTTGTTACAGTTTATTGGCCCTGATCCGACTTGTGAGACCAGAGTAAATTGTTCTCTTTTAGGGGGGCATTAACTATTTCAGTCTGCCCTGATAAATCATATAGCAAGCAAAAGCACAGCACTGTATTTTTATGGATTTTTACATATGCATTTATACCCACTGCTTGAGTCTCTTAGGGGTCTTAGTATATTCAGAAATTCCTAAATGACAAGGTAAAATCACATATGGGTGAGAATAGCTAATCTGTTCCAGACAAATTCTTTAATCAGCCACATCCAGCTGATAAGAAAACGCCTTCCTAGTGGAATATTTTTAGCTAAGGTTTGAGTCAAGAGGAGAGTCTTGCAAGATTACTTCCATGTCCCACAGATCCCATTGTGTGTGTGTATGTGCGCACGCATGCACGTGTGTGACAAACGCAGGTATTCAGGCCAGAGATCACTGAGAGAGTTGTGCAATTAGAATGTACTAAAAAGTTGATGCTTGTGACCCTCTCCCAGAAGAGTATGCTCTTTGAGTTGGTTTTGCCAAAACAGAGAAAGGTGTTTCTCTGATGTGTCCATATGTTCTCTTTATGTTGTCTTTGAACCTCAGAGTGGTCCTAATGAGATTTCTTGGTGGTTTCCCCGTAAGTATCTTAGCTGTAAGCTTTTTTGCCCCATAACTAACTGGCATAAGGCAACTAACTGTACAGTAAGACATTGAAAGGAGCTGGTTGACAGTTGGTTTGATGGTTTGTTGGTTCCATCAAGTGGCTGACAGTTTGGTTTCATTTCTCCATTGATGCAGTTACACCCATTTCTGTATTATATAAATCTTAGCCCTCATAACAGGCTATGCAGTGGCACAGAAGTTTTACCGAGCATTTCTCATAGAACTTTGGAAAGTATATCAACAGACACATAACAATAGGCCAAGAACAAAGAACAGTGAAGAAGGCTATATATGCACCCTAGTTATTTGTATACTGATACCTCTCTTAACAAAGGAAGAAATTTTAGTAAGAAATGAAAAAGTGGGGCGCCTGGGTGGCTCAGTGGGTTAAAGCCTCTGCTTCCAGCTCTGGTCATGATCCCAGGGACCTGGGATCGAGCCCCACATTAGGCTCTCTGCTCAGCAGGGAGCCTGCTTCCTCCTTTCTCTCTCTGCCTGCCTCTCTGCCTGCTTATAATCTCTGTCTGTCACATAAATAAACAAATAAATCTTTAAAAAAAAAAAGAAAAGAAAAAGTGTGATGCACAAGGAGATGCATCAATGAGAAAAATATGTACGTGGGTATAAAACACTAGGGTACCCAGGGAGCCTGGGTGCTCAGATGGTCAATTTACTGACTTCGGCTCAGGTCATGATCCTGGAATCCTGGGATCAAGTCCCACATTGGGCTCCCTGCTCAGCGGGGAGCCTGCCTCTCCCTCTGACTGCCACTCTCCCTGCTTGTGCTTTCTCTCTCTCTCTCTCTCTGTCAAATAAAGAAAGAAAATAAAATAAAGACACTAGGAAAGAAAGACTCTGAAGACATGTGTTTAGGTACAATCTGCATTTGCACAGTATTGCCATGAATTGCCATTTTAAATGTATTCAAATAGTCTGTGTTTCACAATAAAATCTTCTTAACTTTCTTATTCACGTTTCATGTTACAATATGCCCTTTTCAATGAATGTCTCTTTTGTATTTTGTGATTTTTTTCTTTGATGGCAAAATTGCCTTACAGCCAATTAGTGATGTGGTAAACATGCTTCCAGAAAAGATGCTTACTGTGAAAATACTGGCCACGCCTGAGGAAGACTTGGGGACACAGACTGGGACTCCTTGGAGAGGTTTAGGTAGCTGTTGAGAAATAACAGAATGTACAAGGAAGAAAATTCCAGAAGAAACTGGGGCTGGTCGGAAGCTGCCAAATCATGTTTTAAAGAAATCTCTGACTTCTTTTCTAACTCTTTTTTTTTTTTTTTAAGATTTTATTTATTTATTTGTTAGAGAGAGAGAGAGTGAGCGCAAGCACAGGCAGACAGAGAGGCAGGCAGAGGCAGAGGGAGAAGCAGGCTCCCTGCCGAGCAAGGAGCCCGATGTGGGACTTAATCCCAGGATGCTGGGATCATGACCTGAGTCGAAGGCAGCTGCTTAACCAACTGAGCCACCCAGGTGTCCCTTCTTTTCTAACTCTTAAGTATTAGAGATTAATCTACCCTCCTCCTTTATGAAATTAGAGTTTTCATCTTTTTTCACTACGAAGAGTCCCTTTTGTATGTTGAATAAGGTACTCTTTCTTACTTCTACGTTTGTTACTCCTTCATACTGGAAACTGGAGGATGAGATGAAATAAATTTAGGCAAGAGTCTGAGAAATCTGAGATGTCAAAACAAGCATAAGACCCTTTCCCTCTGTGAGCTATCCCCAACAGCCCCTTTTAGATTTGCACTCCAGAGAATGGTACAAGCAAAGCTAAGGGCAGAATGACAACACACTCTGATTTATGTCCATCTTGAAATCTGATACTAAAGCCATCCATAAATCTGATGTTGATAAGGAGGAAGAAAGTTAGATCATAAGATGGGGCAGCTGCTCTGCGGCTCAGTCATTAAAGTGAGATGCTGGTGGCAAGAGATATCATGAGGAGTCGTTTCTGGACTGTGCAGACTTCTATTTGGGCAGCTCCCAGAGATCTCTGGTTTGCTCTTAGGTCAAAGGCCTCATGCAACCATGCCCATTCCTTCTGTTCAAACATCTTGCAATTTTGGCAGTGAAGTTACATACAATGAGGATGTATTGTTTGCCAGGGGCACTCAAAAGTGAGGAAGAGAGAATCACTGTCTTCACCGTATTAGTTTCCTAGGACTGTCATAACAATGTGCCCCAGACTGGGTGATTTAGAACAGCAGAATTTATGGTCTCCCAGTTCTGGAAGCTGAAAATTCCAAACCAGGGTGTCAGCAGGACCACACACCCTGTGAAGGTGTATAGAGAAAGGCCTGTTCCAGGCCTAGCTGCTGGTAGTCCCCAGGCCAGTTCCTAGCTGCTGGTAGTCCCTTGTGTTGTGGTAGCATAACCTTCGGTCTTCACATGGCTTCTTTCTGTGTGTGTGTCCCTGTGCCCCAGTTTCCCTTTTTAGAAGGACCACTGGTCATAACAATTAGGGGCCCACCCTAGTCCAGTTTGAGTTCATCTTCACTTATTTAATTACATCTGCAATGACCCTCTTTCCAAAGAAGATCACCTGAAGTCCAGGGGGTTAGAACTTCCACATAAGCATTTGGCATTGGGGGGGAGGTGTGGGGGGAACACCATTCAACTGGTAACACTTATCGAGTAGATTTCCTTTATATAAACTTCTGACTCTTGCTGCTGCATTGGGGTTGTTTCCAGCTTCTGCAATGGGAAAGTGTGCCCAAGGAAATTATCCTCTCCAGAGGGAAGGCAGGGACTGCTCTGATAGCTGAATTTTCAACTGGATTTTGAAATCATCTTCCTTCTTGGTGAGTGCAGACTGAAATAGCAATAAAGAATTTTCAAACCTATAATGTCAGTCTTGTCAACAGAGGAAACATGCATCACTGCCCTTCCAACTTGATCATCTCAAGGGCTTTAGCTGTGATTTTATGGCTTCTGTCATTCAATTCCCAGTTGACTAGAAGGGAAGTAAAGCTTTGTTTTGCCCTGTTCTTGAAGTAGCTGTGGGAGACTAGAGAAATAACCATTTGCAGAAGGAGCATTCGGAATTAGTGGACCAGGATTAATACCTACCAGGAAACCGGGATAAAAACAAACTCACTCAGAAGGCAGAGAGAGTCCTGCTGCTGGATGGAGGGGCACTTGGCAGCTCCCATCCAAGGGTGGCAATTTCTTCACTCTGGCAACATCATCTAAGTTCAAAGCGACACAGAAAAACCTGTTCTTTTTAGGACTTTGCAGATTCATTCTTCTCTTAGCTTAGCTTCTCTTTCTTTGATAACTGGCAGAAATTACTTAAAGTGATGTGGAACAAGATTTCAAATTTTTTATTTAGGATTCGAAAGCTGATAGGCAAAAACCAGTTTCTGGTAAAATGTATAGCTCCTATTTCCTACTCTGTGCAACTAGAAGCAGAGTGGAAAAAACAGCTATACAGAAAACTAAACACAAAAGCAAGAAGTAACCCAATTAGATCATGTTAGGAAAATAAGAGCAAGAGGGACTATGAGTAAGGGAGAGGGTTCATAGGAGGAGAAAAAGTGTTAGAACAGAAAGCTATTACTGAGTATGAGGTTTACTCGATTGCAAAATTGTAACCAAAACATAAAAAGTTAGTGGTCATTTCCCAAGTCTTTGCCTACTGTGAAGTCACTCTTCATAATCAAACCCTCAAGGAGTGTGAATCAAGAGAGGCAGTCCCAGTACATACATCCCATGATGAGTGAATGTATGGACTCTAATCTGAAGCTTGAAAGGAGCCAGAGCACCTTTCCCCAGGGATGGCCACACGGATGCAAGAGGGTTAAGGCTCGAGGTTCCAAGGAATCTGTAGTCCCCCCGCCCCAGGAGTGTTTAAATCGATATCGGTCATTGAATCCTTAAGAATAGGAGTGACCAGCAAGATCTAGTCTGTCTGCCTTCTAGTTCCCTGTTCTCATTTGGAAGCTCTTGGGAAGAACATGCTCCTAGGTGTGTTCGTGTTGGCAAAATTCAGTTTCTGTGGCTGTAGACCTGAGCTCCCTTTTTCCTTCCGGGCTATTAGCAGGACCTGCTTTCAGCTCCTGGAGACTGCTCAGATTCCTCGCCACTTACTTGGTCTCTTCATTTTCAGTCAGCAATGGAGAACTTTTCCACGTTGAATCACCTTTGTGCTTCTGAGCTTCTGATCTTGGATTTTTTCCTTTTCTGCAACCAGTCAGGGAAAACCCTTTACTTTGAAAGAGCTCATAGGAAGAGGTCAGTCCTAATATATGATAATTAGAGATAATCTCCCTATCTTCCTATCAGCTGATTTGGAAGCTAAATGATATCTGCACAGTCCTCTCATTGCAGTGTTTGATTGAAAAACTGGGAGAAGAAGTTTGCATCTTAAGGGCAGTGAACCTTGAGGGGCTATCTTAGAATTTAACCTACTGCAGGGTCCTTCTTCATTAGTGGTACTTCTCCTAAAATGGTAACAAACCAATATGCTACATGTGTAGACACATTAAAAAGCAGAAGACTGTAATAAAATTGCCTGATAAAATTTTGAAGATTGCTGCAGTATTTTTATTTTTATTTTTTTAAGATTTTTATTTATTTATTTGAGAGACAAGAGATCACAAGTAGGCGGGGGGGGGGGGGAGCAAGCTCCCCGCTGTGCAGAGAGCCAATGCAGGGCTCAACCCCAGGACCCTGAGATTACGACCTGAGCCGAAGGCAGAAGCCTGACCCACTGAGCCACCCAGGTGCCCCTGCTGCAGTATTTTAAAAAATTATTTTCTGTTTATAACAGTTCTTAACAGCTTTGCATTAACAGGGTGATTATAAAACCAAAGTTGTAGGGTATCTCCAGCATTGGGAAAACAGATCGTGGTCACTGTGTGGAGGTCAGTTCTTAAGAGTAATTGTAGGACTTTGTGTGACCCCACTATCAGGCCAGCCTCATCCAATCTGCTGATTGAAAAGATACCTTAATACCACCATTCTGGTTTTGAATCTGAATTTTAGCAAGAACATAAACTCATGTCAAGGCTTAACTTTTGCTAGCATAATAATGAATCTTAGAAATAGAACTGAAGGAGTACCTTGCTGGCTCAGTCACAAGAGCATGTGACTCCTGATTTTGGGGTCATGAGTTCAAGTCCCACATCAGTTGTAGAGATTACTTAAAAATAAAAATCTTAAAAAAAAAAAAAAAGAAATAGGGGCACCTGGGTGGTTCACTCAGTTAAGCGTCTGCCTTCCACTCAGGTCTTGATCCCAGGGTCGGGGATGGAGCCCCTCTTTGGGATCCCTGCTCAGCGGGAGCCTGCTTCACTCCCCCTGCTTGTGCTCTCTTTCTGTCAAATAAGTAAATGAAATCTTAAAAAATTATAAAATAAAAAGAAACAGAAATGAAAATGAATAAACTCACAAAATATTTTGGAAAAGATTGTGGTTCACAAAGACCAACATGAAAAAGGCCTACTATTAACTACTTAAATTAAATTACTTAAATTAAACTTAAACTACTTAAATTAAGCTTAACTACTGTTAAGTTTTTGCCTTTTTGTCTCAGTGTTTGTTCTTCTCTTCCCGTACGTTAACATATGTGTTAGTCAGGGTCCAGTCAGGAGACAGAAATCACACAGTAATTTGGACAAGGAACATTTATTATAAACAACTATTAACTATAACATAGGCGTAATTAGGAAGGTGAAAAGAAAACCCTGTAAAGAATGCCCTCGGGCTGAGAAGGAGCATCCAAGGGAGGAATAACTTTGAAGTGGTTGGGGGGGAGCTTTCTCAAAGTGGATGCAGGCCTTCCTGGAGAAGATGTCAACCCTACTGGATGGTGACATTCTCTGGGTTGCCTGAGCCAGCACTGGGCTACTGTGACTGGGCAAGCAGGGAACATACCTCTGCAGGGCAGGTGCTCAGAGGCAGTTGGTTACCAAGAGTCAGCTTGCTGGCAAGACAAGTGGAGGCCTGGGGTGATGGTGTCCCTGTTGGGAAGGCTGCTGCAAGGTGGTCACTGGCCGGGGTGGGGCTGAACACCTGCTGAGGGACTGTAGTCTCGAGGTGTGGCAGGGCTAGAAGCTTCCATCAGTGGTGTAGGAACAAGAAGAGAAGCGAAAGAAGTCTTGGAATCAGGAGAGGAAGCTTCCTTCTGCATTGTCTCTCCTCTGCCCTCTACTGACAAACCTAACATCGTGCTTGCTGCAAAGGAAAAGTGAGTCAAGGGCCGGGCCTATTAAGGCAGAAGAGTTAATTGAGTAGATCAGGAGCTGAGAGGCAATATGTTGCCACACTGAGATGACAGCATATATCTTCTTTTGTAACTTGCTTTGTCTACTTCAGAATATACTAAGAATGTTTCCCCGTGTGGTAAAAATATTCTTTACCACATAATTTTTAATGGGTAGTGATATTCCATATTATGGATGACCTGTAAGTTATTTAGCCAGTTCCCAATTTGGGGACACAGATATTATGTCTAACCTCTAGCTATTATTAACAGTGCTGCCATAAATATCACAGCAGTGAATCCTTGCCGTGTTCTTCTTTCTTTAGGGTAAAATCCTAGCAAGGAGATTCCTGGGTCAAAGTAAATACATTCAATGCTCTGAAATTTTCCTTCAGAAAGATAACAGTGTGTTTTAAAGCAACAAGTCTTAGTAAGATTTCTGCACTTCATTTTTTAATGTGTTCTAATTTAAAAAACATGCTAATTAAATGAATTTTATGATGGTAATGAAATAGTCTTGGGGAAAACAATTCTTATAACAACATTTAATAATGAGTGATACCAAAGAATTATTTTAAATGATAATGAAGTGGCTATTAGTAGAGTACCAAAGAGGGAGAAATACTCAGAACTTACAAATGAAGACCCTGATTATTCCAAACATAAATTTCAAACTGTAAACACAGAACTTATTGTAATGAACCATTTTTGTGTTTTACAAAGGAAGAGAGAAAAATGTGATAGTCTGCTCTGAAGGAGTTGCCTTTAAAAAAAAATCAGTGATAATTAGATTTCTACTCTTCACATAGAAAGATGCAGTGGAAAAAAAATACCTCAAAGGAACAAGACATGGAATGAAGAAGGAGGGATGGAAGGAAGAGAGAAAAGGAAGAAAGAAAGAGAACAAAAAGTCAGAAAGGTTAAGAAAAAAAACAAAACAAAACAGAGAGGGTACAGCCATTATGGAAGACAGTATGGAATTCCTCAAAAAATTCAATAGAACTACCATATATCATCCACAAACCCACTTCTGGGGATTTACCCAAAGGAAATGAAAGCAGAATTTCAAAGAGATATCTGTGTTTGCATGTTCATTGCAGCATTACTTACAATAGCCCAGGGATGGGAACAACCTAAATATTCATCCATAGATGAATGGGTAAAGAAGATAGGAGATATAGGGCTTACACACACACACACACACACACACACACACACACGCACACACACGCACATATTTATACATATGTACACATACATACGCATGTATGTGTGTGTACATGTGCCTCTATATCTGTACACACACACACACACACACACACATATGTACACACAATGGAATATTAGCCACAGGAAAGAAAGATCCTGTCGGTGGTTGTGACAACATGGATGGACCTTGATGTCATCATGCTAAGCGAAATAAGCCAGACAGAGAAAGACAAATACTGCATGATATCACGTTTATGTGGACTCTAAGGAGAAAAAAAGATAAATCCCTAGAAATGGAGAGTAGAAAAGTGCTACCAGGGCCTAGGGTGAGGAGGGGGGATAAGGAGAGGTTGGTAAAAGGTACAGACCTCCAGATGGAAGGCAAGTAAGGTCTGAGGATATGGTGCAAAACATGGTGACTGCAGTTGATAACTACTATATTGTACAATTAAAATTTGCCAAGAGAGCAGAATTTAAATGTTCTCTCCCTGCCCTAGAGATTAAGTATGGGAGGTGATGAGTGTGTCAGTTAATTCAGTTGGGGTGGGGGTCTTTTCACAGTGTATACATATATCAAATCACCATGATGTTCACTTGAAATATATTATCATTTTATATGTCAATTATACCTCTGTGAAACTGAAATAAAAATAAAAGGAGGCAGGAAGGAGAGAGTAACAAAGAAACAGAAAACTAGAAAGTAAGAAAATACAAAAGAACACAAAAGTAGAACACAGGCAAAAAAGAGAAAAGACTTTTTTAAGCAAATTCCATCTCTGGGATGGTAACATTTAAGAGGCTAAATAACAAAACATTTTTTGAGTACTAGGAATATGTAGGTTAAGAATGACATGCCTGCGGGGCACCTGGGTGTCTCAGTGGATTAAAGCCTCTGCCTTCAGCTCAGGTCATGATCTCAGGGTCCTGGGATCGAGCCCCGCATCGGGCTCTCCACTCAGGGGGGAGCCTGCTTCCCTTCCTCTCTCTCTGCCTGCCTCTCTGCCTACTTGTGATCTCTGTCTGTCAAATGAATAAATAAAATCTTTAAAAAAAAATGACCTGCCTGCAGAAAATGAGCCTTAATTGACTGCTTTGCCAGAGAAGTAGGGATGGCAGTGTTTTGGGGGACTCTCGTGTGGTTGGCTCTTGTCATCATGGACATCCAAACGCGTATGGATATCTGCACTTCCACACAGTCTCCAGTGCTTTCATTTGTTATAAAGGGCCGCAAAGTAAATGGCGCAAGTATTTCAACAAAGAAGATTTTGGAGTAAACACAGCAAGCATCTCCACTGTGGGGCAGTAAAATTTATTTGCTGTTGGGTTCATCATGGTGACGCGGATTCTCCACAAGCCGAATGGGAGTCTGGCTGGCCAAGCAGCCAGCACAACATCAAAGCCACTGAGGGAAGGCAAGTCTTCCCGCAAATGCCCTGTCTTTACAGTCCTGCTAGAATGTTCTTTGGAGGCCACAGATTCATTATGTTAGAAGTGATAGAGCAAGAGACATGGAAAACACTGGAAGCGATCCAGCACTCTCTGGGCTTGGGGCATGGTTGCTGCCCTGAACGTGTGCCAACAGGTATTTTGTTTGCACCAAGAAGCTTCATCAAGTGGAGTGAAACTAAGTCGGTAAAGTTCGGGTAGGGATGTTCTTTTAGAGTGTGGGGACTCACACTACTCTTTGGAAAAAAAGAAATCCATTGCTACTCCTTTGCTACTCCTCTACTATTTCCCCTGATCTATTTGGGAACTGGCAAATTGATTGGATAAAACAGTGATAGATTTGTTGGATTAAGATAGTAATTTACTTCCATTAATTTGAGAGACATCAGTTTCTCACAGTGAGAAGAAATATGGCTACCCTGGTGGGATACATTTAAATTCATTAGATTTTCCAGCTTTCATTTGAGACACTGAGACTTTTTCTTCTCAGCCGATAAATCCTTTCAATTTTTACTTCAAATGGCACTAAACAAGCACTCATCAATTTATATTTTAAATTCTCCTAATAATATCCAGTTGGATAAATCTGTTTAATTAGCAGTGGGTTGATGCTTTCTTGGCCCACTGCAAGTCCAGTTATCAGAATAAAAGAAAAGCACAGGGAGCCGTTGGTTGGAAAAACATGCCTCCTACAATGGTGGGGAACAAGAAGAGACATTCTCCCAACAAATGTTAACCCAGGGAAAAAAAAATTTGAATATATACAAAAGATTAAATTAACAATAGCTGAATGGCAAATGAGAAAGCTGCCACTGACCAGACTTTCTCAGGAGCCAACCTTTAACAATATGGATTATTTCGGATAATTCATGGTTTGCCACTCTTTATTCTTTGTCTCCTCTGTAATATCCAGGGCACATCTTAGACAGATAATTAGGGCATTATCATATTCCTTAACTAAGTCGGACAAATTGCATTGTGCTTCGTGGTAAACCAACCTAAGGCTCTATCATTAGCATTGTCTAATTGTTCCAAATAAAGTCTTTGCCTTTTATATTGCATCAACTTTATTTGTCAATACTCAAGAAAGAGTGACTGTTTCCTTTCCCGGAGGGCTTTGTGAATATGCTAGTCACTAGGTATTCTTACAGTTAACACAGGCCACAGCATGGTAAAAAGTAAGAAAATGTAAAGGTCAAAAACATGTTTCTATTATGAAAAAAATGAATGCTAATGACATAATTTTTTCAGCTCATCAGGCTCTTTGCTAAGTGCTGCTGTTATTGCCAGATCAGTAGTGTATAACAAAGAAGTGCTTTCTGCAGCCTGCTTCATTAGTCTGCCCTGTAGGACCTCACCTCCAGACCTTTCACTAATCTGTTGGCCAGCTCAATAGTCTTGTTAGTTCTATTCACTTCCTCCTGCCGGTGGATTTTCTCAGCTGTAGCCCTCCCAGAGGCCGTGGCTAAGGCAGCCAGGTTTGTGTCTAGTTCCTTTAAATAAAAACAGTGAGAGACAACTTCGGACATTGTCAGAACAAGTAAAAATATCACCATGGACTTATTTTATATTGCAGAAAGTTAAATTATACAGTGTGCCCCAGAAGTAAACACAACCGTGTTCAGGAGACTGTGCCAATTCGCACAATGAGAAGGTGCAGTAGGGGAAATGGAAGAAAAGGATATTCGGCAGTTTATGTAATTTTTGTTGTTTGTTCAGAATAACACTGAGGGAAAAAAGAACATATACACAAATTCAAAATCCTAGTGGGAAATGGAGAATGCCATTTTCTCAGACAAATTACCTGAAGTCATGAAGATTTAATACAATTGATTTGTGTGCACCATTAGTGCCAATAACACACTTAATACAGAGTGTCCCCAAACATTTTGCATTGAGTGCTGATGGCAAGATAAAACTCAGGGGAAGCTTTTAAGGTGAGATTTGAAGAGCTGTGATGAATCAACAGCTCAGAGGGAGGGAGCCAGGCCGGGAGCTGGGGTGTGCCAGCAAGAGCACAACTTCCAGCTGGGGATGTAATGGAGAAAGGGAGCCAAGGAGATTGGGGGTCCCATTGAGCAGGCTGTGATGACAATGGAGCTCACCAAGGATAAATGGAAAGAATGGGTAGGCAAATGAAGGTTGCACGTGTATGTGTGTTCCAGAGCCTTGGCTGTTTCTTTGGGGGAGAGGGAAGGTGAGAAGAGGAAGATTTGGAACAGAAAAGGCAACATTCGAGAAGAATCATTGTCCAAGTAGTGTTCAGGTAGCAAAAGAACCATTTTCGTGTGTATTTCGGATTGGCTGCTCTCTTTCTATAAGTCATCTGCTTGTTTGATGTTTATAAAATACTTCCATGAAGATAGGGAAACTGTGCTCTTGACAGTAAATTGCGAAGGCATTTGTAGATATGGCATTGAGCAGAATTTTGCTTGTGACATTTTTATGAAAAAACACATTAATCCTGGAAATAATGAGTAAGAACCAGAAAAACCCTTTTTAGGTATGTAACATAGGAGAATCTCAAAGTTCCTTTGGGATGACTGCCTTTTCACCCAAGGGCTGCTGAGCTAGTATTACTCTGTTTTTTCATTAGGGAAACTGGGGCCAAGAGCCTGACTGGAAATGGGAAAATAATTGTTCACAGAACCTTAGGGAAGAAACTCAGTCAGTGTTTCTTGAGGCGGTAGAGTTATTTTTTTAGACTGGCCCTGATCTAGACCCTACTTAAAATTCCTCAAGCCAGTTAAGCAACCCACTGCCCTCCAACTTTCTGAATTTTCTACATCTCTCCTTTTTTTCCAAACTGCTGGGTCATTGTTACAGACCTACAAAACCAATGTAGACCATTAAACTGAATTAAGAGAAAGGACTAGACATGGCAAATTCTGTCCCATATTTTATATTGTTAGCTTGCATTGATGATAACACAGATGGCAAGGTGGGCAACCTTCATTAAGTACTATAGTTATCCCTTACTTTCTAGAATCCTCTGATTCTATTAGCAGGGTGGCTACCATATGCCAGGACTGCCTTAACAAAGTTCCACAGACTGGAATACTGGACAATAAGCAGGTATTAATTGTCTCCAAGTTCTAGAGCCTGAAGTCTAAGATCAAGGTGTTGGCAGGGTTGGTAACTTCTGAGGGTTGTAATGTCAAATAGTTCCATGTTTCTTCCTGGCAGTCTGCTAGTAATGTTTGGTGTTCTTTGTTCACCTTGATCTCTTCCTTCACCTTCAGATGACATTCTCCCTGTGTGGATGTCTCCAAATTTCCCCTTTTTGTAAGGACATCAGTAACATTGGCCTGCTCTAATAACCTCATTTTAACTTGATTACTCGTGTAAGGACCCTGTCTTCGAATACAGTCACATTCTGAGGTGCTAGGGCTTAGTTAGCACCTCAGCATGAGAATTTTGGGGGTACATAGTTCAACCTGTAACAGCTGCCAGGTGTCAGACACTGGGCTATGAACTTAAAGGGGAAGGATGGTACAAAGATGAATAAGGTTTGGCTCCTGAACTCGTATGCTCACAATGTAGTAAGAGAGATGGGTTGATGTGCAAATGAGAGCAAATAAAAGAAAGGGATTTATAGCCAACTGCAGCTACACTGAGGCTGAGGGGCTGAGAAGCCCAGGTCGCTTGTTTCTGGGGTGTGGGAGGAGGAGTAGTACAGTGACTGGAGCCTTTACTTAAATTATCCCCTTATTCATGGGTCTGAGGGGAATATGTCCCCATCCTTCCTGGAAGTTGTTGCTGTGGGTGCCCCACCAGCCATGAACCTAGCAGGGGTGCAGATTCTCATCACCTGTCAGGTACAGGCGATCCTCTGGTTCTGTGACTAAGGATGGGCAGAGGGCAGGGCATGTGATGTTTGGGGTCAGGAGGAAGAGGAAACACTGAGGGCAGGCACCTGCAAGATTTTGTCTTCAGGCCAGGTGTCTTAAGAACCCATGGGAACCCAGTGCTGTGGCTGGGAAGAGGGGTCCCTTCAGATCTCTGCTTCCCAGCCCCTGGGAAGAAGGAGGCCTCCAGGTCTCTTCAGATGTCTTCCCATGTTCTTCCAGCTGGAAGCCATTTGCTGCCTCCCTCTCCCTGCTCCTCAGTGAAAATGGAGAAGAGCAGTGAAACTCTTATGGGACCAGCCCTACAATCTTGAGACTTGGATACTTTGTGAGCTGTTACCAAATTTCAAAAATGTGTGGTTCAACAATTCCTTGGAAGATCATTTGAGTTCATTCTGGAGGGAAAGAAAAAAGGTAGGACCTGGAAAGCAGGGAAAGGCCAGAGAAGAAATTCAGTGGGAGTGCAAGAAGCCCCATGGAAAAGAGGAGAGGGAGAACAAGGAAGGGACTTCTGTGAGAGCAATAGAATCCAGACCCTGGGCTTTTATCCTTTTCTTGTACAAATCTATCCCTCACACTGCTTGTCAGAGTTATATCTCCAAAGCACAGACTGACCACCCTTCCCTAAAAAAAATTCATTCCTCTTCCCCACCGTCTCTAGAATAAAGTCCAGACTCCTTGGCGTAGCACACAGGAACCTCTAGACTCCTGCCTGCCTCTCAGACTTCTCCCCTACCCCCACTTCCATCCCTGCCTCACAGAGTTTCTTTCCATTCCTAGAAGAAGTCGCACTATTATTTCACACCCAGAACCTTGTAAATGCTGTTTTCTCTGCAGAATCTTCCAGGCTTCCACACTTGCTCCTCATTCGAGGATGTCACCTCCTTCGCAAAAGCTTTCTCTGAACCCCAGGCAAGAGTAGTCACACCTCCACCCTCCTCTTAGTTCCCACAGCCTTGTTGCTCATCACAGTACAATACAAATAACATTATATTATAATTATATATGTCTCATCTGTCTCCCCCTCCAGACTGCGCACTACTGCAGGAGAGCTTTGTCTTACTCTCCTCGGAGGTACCAGCCTTCAGCACACGGCCTGGCGTGTAGCTAATGCACTGTAAACCTCTGCCAAGCGCATACATATTTGTAAGGCTCGGGAAGGAGAAGGGAAGACAGGAAAAAGCAAGACAGAAAGGCAAAAAGACTAGGCGAGGGGAAAGAAAACACAGGAGAGGAAAAGCAGAAGCATCCTGAGTCTTCACGACGCAAAGACACCCCCCGCCCATCCCCCCACTTCAATTCACTAGTTCATTGAATAATTATGGTGTTACAGGGCTAGCCACTTGGCACTACTCCAGGAACTGCAGATACGGGAATAAAGGACATAGGGTCTGTCCTCAAGAAGCCCCCAGTTTAGGTGGTGTTGGGGAGGAGGGTATAAAGAGGAGATAACCTGTGAAAGGACAACCAGTGAGCAAATCAGTGTTTACCACATGGTAACATGGGGGGCACCTTTCAGAGGGCAGAGGGCAGGACTGGCCACCACGTGTGCAGGAGTGGAGGTTATCTGACAATGGAGTAGGTTTCCTGAGCGAGGATAGTGAATGCAAAGCAAGAAAACAATAGGACGGGAACTATTGATGCTTAATGTGTAAAGTCTTTAAAATTTAGCACTTTTCAGTTTCTAGTTTTACTACTGAACCTAGCAGGACTGGCCGTGTTGCTTGAGGTATCGATCTTCTGGCTCTCTTTAGCAGATTTACAACACCGATTGGCGTGTTTGAGGTTGGCCAAGGACTGAATATAGGATTCAGCCACCGAAGTACTGTCTTTAGGTGTGATATTGATTGCCAAATCAGGAGGAAAAGGCTTATAATTTTATGTTAGAAACTTTGCACCTTTTTTTTTTTCTGGATTCACTTGGGTTTTTGTGAGTCAAGCAACAAGCCACTCACTCAGACCCAGGTCTGTGTCTCTCCAGTGCATGTTGGACCCTGGCGATGAGAAGTGAGATAGATGCCTGTGCTCCCTGTGTAGATGGCAGTGCCAATAGCTCCTATCACACTGCATTTCCTTTAGAAGGATTGGAGACTTCAAGCTGTCATGGCTTTTTTTTTTTTTTTTTTTTTTGCCTCTCAGAATTCTGAGTCTGTTTTGTTGGACTCTGGTTTTTTCCCTGACATTCTAAAAGGAAGTGCTAAACAGATAAAAGACAATGTCATTATTCCCCCATCTTTCCACGTGGTGGATAACAAGACCTACCCCTTCTACAGCGCATATCAATGTGATTAATAGGAGAACAAACATTAAGTGTCCAAATCCCTTTCTTTTTCAGCCTCCCTCTCTTTTTGTCCTTCCTTCCTTCTTTCTTCCTTTTTTAAAGCGCTGCCCTTTTCAAAATAAGGGGAGATTCAGCACAGTGCCCGTGCCCCAGCGATCCAGTGGTGTCACATCACTATGGCAATTGCTGCCCAGGGCAGGAATGCAGAGCAGCTGTAATTGTGCAACGCCTTATTGCTGGTGCATGTCAATCAGAACCTATGAATTGAGAAAAATTTGCTCTGTTCATTCTGTTAAATGATGTATCCAATTAAACCTGTTAGAATTCATGATCTTCAGTCAAGGTTAAATGAAAGTAGTTACTCCTGTCAGCTAGGTGATTAAATGCTGCCTACATCAGGCACATTTATGTGCAAAATTAAAATTTTGGTATAAAGCATGAATCTTTATGCATGCCAGTTAATTATCTTGCGGTTCCTCCACTTATTAAATGCCCACTGCATTTCTTCTTAATCATCAGCTTCCTTTCAAAACTTATTTCATACTTCACATTACACCACATTTCAATGTTTAAATGAAATGCCTTACCAATGAAAACTTTCTCTTTTTGAGGGTTTGGCTGTCCTGTGCTACTGAAAATAATCATTATTAACATTCTCTCATTATTATGTACAAGTATTCCTAGAAGCCAGGTTGACTAATGCCAAGGCATTCTGGAAGTGATCCCTGTTCGGGCTCTACCACGGCGTGGTTGTACCCTGGGGTTCAGCTTCCTGCACATCCCCTTACCTCAAAACCACAGCAGCCTGCCCATGTGCAAAGCCTCTGCTGATTGTAGGGTACCATTTCTTTTTTCCTTTCTGATCTACTTTCCAGTAGCTACAAAATGAGCACAAAGGTGATGATGAAATGATTTACTGCTATACATCAAAAGTACATTAGAAATAGGTTGGGGAAGAATACTGCTTCTTCCTGTTTAAAAAAATAAAACAAAGACTTAACCACTTCAGGACTCAGGCATACACAAATGTTGCCTCTTCTGTTGGGTTTTAAAATGAACGGAAAGTACAAAGTGGTAATGGCACAATCCCACAGTACCCGCGGTTCCCAGATACAGCGTTACGGAAGCAGTGGGACGCCATAAAAGCACGCCATCAAATACTTCTCTTAGAAGTATTTCACACTATAGAATCCACCTTTTTGTACCTTTATTTATTTTTACTAAGAAAAGCGCAACGATGTTTGCATAGAATTAAACATTTTGTAACAAGCTTTCCCCTACTTATGTTCTTTATTTCAGATACCTCTCTTCTTCTGAGGCAGCTGCCACCCTGACAAATTTTTAAACTTAAAATAAATTCCTACTATTTAATTGTTTGACAACAAATAATACCAACAAAGCCAGTGTTACTGAAATCAGTTTCCATCTGTGTCATGTTTCCTAGTTTTAAAATCTTTTCTAGCCAGAAAGCATCCCAGAACCCCAAGGAAAATATCTCTAAAGATGCAAAGTGTAAGTTCTCAATTTAGTTGTTGCAAGTATTTAAATAAAAATACCTCCCATCCTCGAAAGTTATGAAATATTCCTCTTAACTGAACTTGAAAGGGGCTGATTTCCATGAGAATGAAAATAGATTTATTAACAAATGAAATGGAAGAAATGTTTTTCACTGAATAATATTAATGAATTAACCAGTGGTTGGTGACGCTGAGCAGCCGCCTACGTGGGAATGTGTTGGAAACTCATTTTCACTGCAAATGTGCCCTCAGACACACCTCGTGTCAGTAACAATATCCTGTTATCCTTGATTTTACCGCCCTTAATAAAACATACCAAATATTCAATGTAAATTTTTTTTAATGGTGCTGTAGTGCCAGTCTGTTGAAGAACTGATGGAACTTGAACTCCAGCAAATGTAGGTCCCTCCATTTGCTGCAGAGCCCAGCCTCATTTAGTAATGTGGGTGAGTGGACCTTGGTGAGGGGGGTAGGAAGTGGGCCCTCTGTGTGGCGGAGGTGGTTACTGGGCCTCCGAGTGCTGGGGTCGCTTTAGGCCCCTGCAGTGACTATAGAGCTGATCCCAGCCATCAGAGAATGACAGGTGGCTCCTCACCCTGTTAATCCCCTTGCTTGGGATCCTAATTGACTCTTCATCCGTCCTTCTGTAGCTGCTCAGGTCCCTCGGTCCTTTGCCATCACTGGATCCTCTGCTTGGGTCAGAGCTCAGCCCTACTCAGAGATAAGGCAGGATAGATCATTAGAGTTGAAGTCAGCTTGAGCCAGGCAGGGGTACTGGAGGCACCAGCTCACAAGGGTTTTGTCAACATAATTGAAGTTTAAGGGGCTGGAGAGGCTTGCATTTCAGATACATTTCAGAGAGCATCCCACACATAGTTGGAAGAATCTATTGCTCTTGCCCTCAGGGTGTGGGAAGGTTTAGAAAGAACCCCTGTATGAGGAGCATGCTTGAGCAACAGTAGGTGGTAACTGAAATGCCACCTGAGAAGGGGACCACCAGCTAAATTTGGGGCTTTGGTTTTATTCTATCCCCTGGGTCCTCTTCCCTCTTGACCTGTTTGGTGCTCATCTCATTTCCACGAGATGAATGCTGAAGATGCTTTAAAGGACATTGATGTTAATTGGCCCCAGATGATTACCCGGGGCACCCACAGCTCTCAGTCTGGCTCTGAGGAGGCTGCCAGGTGGGATTCCAGTACAGAAAGGTGGAAGCTGGAGCTCCCGTGAGTTCTGTCTTGAGGGCTTGGAGGCTGGGAGAGAACACACAGCACAGGCAGAAACAAAGCCTGAGGAAGAAGCAGGCAGCAGGTGAACAGCAGAGTAGGCAAATCTCTGTTTGAGTCGATTCTCACAAACCAGTCTCTTTTTGTGTGACCATGTGTGTGTTTTGTGGGTTAGATGTCAGAAAAGCAGCATCTCTCCTGGGACCTTTTTCTTTTCTTTCTTTCTCTCTTTTTTAAAAAATCATTTAGGAACAGGAACAATTTTCTGTTCAAACGGTCGCTGTCCCTAAGTGGCTTAAAAACTCCCAGTGGGAAGGACAACAGCCCTCTCAGAGGCAGAGTGGCCTCTGTCTGTGAGAAGTATTCACCTACGGGGATGCTTCTCTGGCTGGCTTTATCGCTAGCTTTGCAACTTGGAGATGTAACGTAGCTTGAAATCAACCGTGTGTTTAGCTCTGCTTTGTCAGCCCACCTAGTGACAAATCGGGCTGTTTTGTAGCCCCGCTGCTCTCCCAGGTCACACAATGCCATGGCAAGTAGAAGGACTGGGTCCGATTTAATCAAAGGCTTTTGATTTTACAAAGCTTAGAGCTTCGTTCCAACAGGGAAGCCTCTTCTGGGACAGGGAAAGATAGGGGTTGGTATGTAGCAGACACACACGGGTTTGAAGCTCCACACAGAGAGATTGATTCACCTAAATCTGCCTGGCAGCAGCGTGGGCAGACAACCACCATGGCAGATGGCTCACACTGGGGATGGCGGGAAACCAGAGAAGGACTGCCGCTTCCTTTCAGGGGACCGCTATCCAGAGGTTGTAGTCTGCTGCATGCAAGGTCTCCTGCTGCCACCATCAGTCCCTTAACCACCAGGTGGGGGTGGATTAAGTAAGAATAGTTGGCGCTGCACCTTGGGGCTGGTTTGCGGAGGGGCAGAGAGGGGCTGGCTCGCCACTTGGCACTGTATGTCGGAAGGGGGATGACTTCACAGGCGTGCTCTGGTACTGGGGAGATGTTGTGTTTCCACCTTGACAGTTTCCTGACCTGAGTTGGGAAAGGTGATTTAACCAAGAGGGGCCTTGCCTTTTCTCTACTTAAAATAGAGATGAAAAATTTTCCTCCTCTCCAGTCTCTCAGGTGTGAAGAGGTGGATGTCTCCAAAATAAAAGCACTGAGAATTCCATTGCCTTTACTGATGCACTGTGAATAATTTCCCAGGGAGCAAGAAGTTTCCTTTGAATGTAATTGGAGGAAACAAACAAACAACAACAACAACAAAATACCAAAGTCTATGCAAGATTGATAGCTGGCAGCTCTCTGTGGTGGCCTTTGACTCATCTTATGAGCTCACGTCCCCTGAAATGATAGTCATGTGGCGGGGCGGGGGGGCTGT
>RCUC01119624.1:0-55415 GCA_003697995.1 Taxidea taxus jeffersonii | reverse complement strand
ACTGTGGCCATTGCTGCTATGAACATTGAGGCACAGATGGCCCTTCTTTTTATACACCTGTATCTTTGGGGTAAATACCCAGTAGTGCAATTGCAGGATCATAGGGAAGCTCTATTTTTAATTTCTTAAGGAATCTCCACACTGTTTTCCAAAGTGGCTGCACCAACTTGCATTCCCACCAACAGTGTAAGGGGGTTCCCCTTTCTCCACATCCTCTCCAACACTTTTTGTTTACTGTCTTGTTAATTTTGGCCATTCTAACTGGTGTAAGGTGGTATCTCAATGTGGTTTGGATTTGAATCTCCCTAATGGCTGATGATGATGAACATTTTTTCATGTTTCTGTTAGCTGTTCATTTGCCTTCTTTGGAGAAGCATCTGTTCATGTCTTCTGCCCATTTTTTGACATGATTATCTGTTTCATGTGTGTTGAGTTTGAGGAGTTCTTTATAGATCTTGGATAACAGCCCTTTGTCTGTAGCGTCATTTGCACATATCTTCTCCCATCCGTGGGTTGCCTCTTTGTTTTGTTGGCTGTTTCCTTTGCTGTGCAGAAGCTTTTGATCTTGATGACATCCCAAAAGTTCATTTTCGAGGGGTGCCTGGGTGGCTTAGTGGGTTAAAGCCTCTGCCTTCAGCTCAGGACATGATCCCAGAGTCCTGGGATCGAGCCCGCGTCAGGCTCTCTGCTCGGTGGAGAGCCTGCTTCCTCCTCTCTATCTCTGCCTGCCTCTCTGCCTACGTGTGATCTCTGTCTGTCAAATAAATAAATAAAATTTAAAAAAATTATTAAAAAAATGTGTCATAAAACAAACTGAGGGGGGTTGGGAGAGGGTGGTGGGATTACATTATATGTTTAAATTAAAAAAAATAAATTTAAATAAAAAAAAATAAAAAAATTATTAAAAAATGTTCATTTTTGCTTTTGTTTCCTTTGCCTTTGGAGACATGTCTTGAAAGAAGTTGCTGTGGCCAGTGTCGAAGAGGTTACTGCCTATGTTCTCCTTTAGGATTTTGATAGATTCCTGCCTCACATTGAGGTCTTTTATCCATTTTGAGTTTATCTTTGTGTATGGTATAAGAGAATAATCGAGCTTTATTCTTCTACACATAGAAGAATACTGTCCAATTTTCTCTGTACCATTTATTGAAGAGACTGTCTTTTTTCCACTGTATATTTTTTTCTGCTTTGTCGAAGATTATTTGACCATAGAGTTGTCACTATTGTAAACTTGGGATGTCTTTTCTTATTCTGCACATGAGGTAGTAATAAAACCCCCAAACTACAACTTTCCTTAGACTCCCATTATTCTCTCATTATATAATCAATCACTCAATAATCAGCCCCTCACATGTGCCAAACCGTAGACTAGAGGCTGGGGATATGGTAATGGATTAGAGCATTCTTGCCCTCTCTGAGCTTTTCCTCTGATAGGAGGTGCTAAAAATGTACATACATAAGTAAAAAACAATTTAATACAGGATACTTAGTAAGGACCTTTTTTGCTGGTTAGAAACTCCTAGATTGATGGCAATAGCCAAATCTGAGGTTAAACCATGTGCTAAGTACTCCAGATTCTGAAGACAACAGCAAAGAAGTGGGGACAGATCCCTGAAAGGCTGTGGTTGCTTAAGTTAATTCTCCCAAGTGTCTGGCCATCTCCTCTTTCCATTTTCATTCCACTTCTCTTAGAGAGGGGACAGAGAGAAAAATAATCAATTGCCTGTAGTGAGAGTGCTTTTCCTCTACTCCATTTGTTTCTACTGTACTTAGCAGAGTTGGGGACTAAAAGTCAAGTGAATGTTTGTTTAACCCCAAAGGCCAAGGGAGGGGAACTTCAGGATAGCCATCCAGAGAGATTGGGGGTATCTGCAAGAAAGCAAGACTGCATCTGGTTTTCTGTTGGGCCAGATGCTTATATGTCCTCTCTACATTTCTACATTGTGGAAAAAAATCAGCAACAAATGGCAGAATAGAAAAAGTGGCCTGTCCTCTCGCCTTGGCATGGCGAATATATCTATTCCCCAGCTCACATCGACACTATAACTGTAGATGTACTCAAGTTGACCTCCTGGTAACCTTACCTGGGGAGTAGATCTTGACAACCAAGAACGTTGTGGCATACCACCAGGGTAGCTGCTTTGGGAAAGTTGGAAGAAGTGAGCCAGAATGGGACTGCCTATGCCAGGGATCACTCAGAGTTTTCTGAGGAACCAGCCTTTGGAGGCTTGCTGGAGGGAGAGCATCAAAGGTTAGATGATGTTACATAGAGAAGCCTCTGTGACCGAGAGAGAACCACCAACAAACAGACAGTTATGTAAGATCTTGGCTGTATTTTCTTCCTTTTCATCCCCAATTCCAGAAGCCCTAATACCAGAAGAATTGGAGAGGAATAGTGAAGGAAGATGCTGGGAAGAGATATCCTGAGAAGGAGAATGAGACTTGAGGTTTATAAATGAGCTGGTCTAGATTTTTAATAACTGAAAGTGACCCAACAGCTTTGAGAGCTGCCTGAGTTATTGTTAAAAGGCACAAAAGGAAAATTGAACAGTGCAAGGTTGAAGGCAATGGTTAGAAAAAAATAATGTGTTTTCATTTGTTTTTGTTCATGTTTTTCCCCCATAGAGTACTAACTATAAGTGAACTGGTTACAAATGGGTGGGATAATTGTATTTGGGTCAGTGCCATGAAGCCAGTGGAAGACTGAATAGAAAGTAACTGTGAAGAAGGTAGGGAATAGAAGGCTCCCTTAGCTGTGGTGGTCTGGGAAGCTCTTTGGGTTGAAAACTTTCATGAGACAGAGGCACTCATTCAAATTCTGGGATAAAAGTGTAAAATGCTCTAAGATAAGATGAAAGAAGGTCAGTGTAGATGGAGTTTAGTTAGTGAGGCTGGAGGTGATAGAAGATACTTTGGGCAAAGGGCAGAGGCCAACTAACAAAGGGCCTTGTAGGCCTTGGTAAAATATTTTGATGGTGGCTTTGCTTTTCTCAAAAATGTTTCAAACATTTTCTTGGCCCTAACCTCCCTGTAGATTTGTTAACCTAATTTAACTTAATGGATCACATATACCATATAATTCTAAGTAATTCTGGTCTCAGAGGTAAGAAACTAAGACATCTTCCATCTGCGCTCATAACCTCAGTGCTACTACTATATCAGGACAATACCTTTGTGTTACTCCAGGTTTTCTGTCACTCAGCTCTTCATACCCAAGGATTAAATCCTTGCCCACCAGGGGATGCCTGTACTTAAGTAGTTGTAATTGACATCTAGATTCTAGATGATATATCTGCTTGTTATTAGATCGAAGTTATGGATTTAAGTGTTGTTATAAATAGTTTATATTAATCATGCCAAAAGAAAGAACAAACTATTAATTTGTTAACATAGAAAATGTATGTGAAGTAATGAAAACATGGCATCTAAAGGTTCTGCTCTATGGTATTATGATTTAAACCCCAGAACAGGAAATCTTTCCTCTTGGACTGAGCTTTAAACTCCAGAGATGGAAATCTCTGGCAGGAGCAGTATGCATTGTGTCTCATTAGAGTGCAGCTTTTCTGTAACCACATTAAAGAATGCACAGACAGCGAGGGACGTGTGCTCGGCCTTCTTACAGCAATGTTCCTGGCTTCTTCTCTAATGTGAATTACAGACCTCTCAGCACAATTCTTAAACTTCTCCCTGCGACACTTATGCAAATAGTCACTCCGAATCCAACATGATACCTTTTGGTTAATCCTGGAACATTAAGTATTGCAGCTGTCTCATGGAAGAAACTGAGAGAAAAATTTCTGTTCAGTATGGAAATAATTCTGTAAAGCTCATGATAGATGAAGGCTTATGAATAGTATATCAGTTATTGCAGTCATCATTATAGGAGTATATTTCCTTGGGTTCTTATGGGAAATTACTTTCTTTGGCACATTCTTGGGAATTATTTCCTGTGTTCCATTAGCTCCGCGGGATGACATCCTAAAATGACGGATGCAGTTCTATTGTTTTGTTAGAGTGCTCTGTAACTGCTCTTGGGGCTCCTTGTTTGAATGCATGTTATATTCTCTTTGAATATTATCTGAGAATATGATTCATAGTTTAGTCTTAATGTTTCCCAAAAAATGACTTAATGAACAAGAAGGAAGCCCATTCTGGTGGAAAGACTAATAAACACCAGATCAGGTAATCCTTGCTCTCATCCTGATCCCACTGCTGAACATGGGAACTACGGCAAATTGCTTTAGCCATAGGGTCTGTTTCTTCATCTATAACTTCTTTTTTAAAATCCCCTTCAGCTTCTGTTTTCTGCTCTACTAACATTTTCAGCACTTAGTAAATATTAACTCTGTGACTTAAAATCCTGCTGGGGAGACAAAACTGAAGTACAAAAATTACAGGAAAATGTAAAAGCGAGTACTAACTTCTATAATATGTTCATAAGGGATATCAGTTGCACGCAACAGAAGTTCACTGACTAAGCACAATTGAACTTACTTCAGAAAGCATCAGGGGACTCTCAAAATTAGTTTGAGGTTAGGTAGAAGGCCAGGCTTGGGAATGGAGAATATTCTAGAGAGTTCTGAAGAGCAGAGAAGTAGGAAGTACAGCCAGCACAGCACAGCTGAAACAGTCTGGTCAGGATTCTGTTAGAGGGACACTGCTGCATATGACTGTCACCCATTCGTTTTGTCCTTGCCTCACTTGCTAGCGTCAGAGTGTAGGATGAAAACATTCAATGGGTGACCCTAGGTCGTGTGCCCATCCTCCAGCTGTCCTTAGAGTTGGGAACCCAGCAGGGCAGGCACCTATAGTTACTCTCCAACTATGATCGTACACCAAAAGGGGAAATCGATCCCCAAAAGGACATTAGAGTGCCTTGAAGTAGAATGGTTAATGACAATTGTCCCCATATATATTCAATCACAGAGAGTAGAGAAGCTAGCTTAGTTTATACTGGAATTATCGAGAAACTTTATGAATAAATAAAAGTTGAGGTCTGTGGAGAGAGATTAAAAATGCTACACCAGGGGCACCTGGGTGGCTCAGTCGGTTGAGCGGCTGTCTTTGGCTCAGGTCATGATCCCAGGATCCTGGGATCGAGCCCCGCATCGGGCTCCCTGCTCATTGGGGATCCTGCCGCTCTGCCTACTTATATTCTCTCTCTCTGTCAAATAAATAAATAAAATACTTTAAAAAAAAGGCTACACCAAAGGAAGAAAGAAGCAACAACAACAGCACGCGCACACACACACACACACACACACAAGCGCGTGAGCGAAATTTATCTAAGCCACCAAAATTCAGTCTGTGGAACTTTCAGTATTACTTCTAGTCAGCAATATTGGTCCTTTTAGTTCTCAAGACTTTTTGTTCACTCCTGGGAAAGAGAACAGTGTAACTCTCAGCACAGTTTATTCACCAAAACCTTGCAAAATTCCATCTGCTCATCAGAGAGCATGCTCCTCCTTTTTCCAAAGGTATCCTGATAATGTATTCCCAGGACATTGTCCCAAGCCACTGATACACTGAGGTTCCTCAGTCTCCACAACCCATTCAGAAAATACCTCATCTTCTACATTAGAAAAACCGTAAGCACAAAAATATATTTAAAAAGAGTTAATACAAAAGATAAGAAATAACACATTTGTTATGGTTATCATTAACTATTTGTGGGATGTTTTTCCGTCTCCCTTTTCACCGGCATTTTATTGATAAATGGAAACTGGATTGTTCATGTGGTGATGGTGCTGAGAGTTTCTAGCTGTGGAAGTGTCCTCTCTTTCCACAGGACTGTGTGGCTGTTGGGGGCAGCAGCTATCCCTGTGTTACCGAGTTTCAAAGGCTATTTATGATCTGTGGACTATACCTAGACTTCTGTGGCTGAGATGTCCAAGTTAAATTTTAATTCCCCTTCACCCATAATAGAGTGAGAACCGAGGCTTATAGATCTTATTTCACTTTTCACAGGAAAAGGAAAACACACTTTTTATGGTAGCAACAAGAGTGAACAAATGAAGACCCCCACTTGTCTCTTTCTCAGTCTCGACACAATTTCAAATAAACACATAAAACCTCCTTCAAATATAGCATTTTCATGAATATAAACTTGGGGATTTCTCTGTGCTGAGCATGCATATTAGGAACTCAATAAATATTGGTTGATTTAATTCAAAATACATCTAGAAACTGATAGAGAAGTGCTTCTTCATGTTGGCTGTCATGAAATTACATTACTGTTGTTTGTGGTAGTTCTGTGAAGTAGAGCTCTCACTTTTCCCCAGAAACAGTAGGAAAGCAAACAACTCTCTAGATAACATGGGTAAACATGAATAAAATATATTTACAGTATCCTACCTTGATGGATTTGCAAATCTGTCTGCTTTCAGATGTTCAAGACAGAGAAAAATTGCATGGGAAAAAATCATGTATTTCCTTATCAAAACCAGTGGAAGTAAACATGGATAGTAAATTGGAAAAAGCCTGTAAGTCCGGAATATTTTTTAAGTGTTATCTTTTGTGCATTAACTTGGTTTTCTTGGTGGTGAGAGGAGGGCAATGATTATCGACTTTCCTGTCTTTAATTTCGTTTTTCTTCTAAAAGTGAAAATCAACAATTGACACAAGTGGGATGAGACAACAACTGAAGTGTATTTTCCCCCCAGTTAGTTGTAAGGAATGTGTTCTGTTTGTGGTACATTCCTGCATATAAGGGTGACCAGGATGCCAGCAATTGATGGGTTGCTGTGGTTAACATCAGTGCACAAAAGTAATAGAAATGTGAAGACAGGCCTCGTCTGTGAGAGGTATGTTGTCAGGGCCAAGCCAGTGGCTGGTTTTCTAGACACCTTACAGAACCCTGTAAGAAGGCTTTATTTTGGTGAATTTATCACAGTAAGTGATCCAGCCTTGAGCTTGTCTAGGCTTGAAGCCCTGAAGTTTTAGTCAAATCAACAAGAATGGATGCATTTCTCAGTGACATTTTGATCTAAGCCAAGCTCACAGGTTGATATCTAAAATTGAGTGCCAATATATTAATTTTTAATGGGAAGTATAGTTGTCACACTAATCAGAGAACTCTAGTCTATGACCAGTCCATTCTATTTCTGTAGATAATTATAGCCTGAAACTTATGTGATGCGTATGAAATCAGAACATAGGGAATTGGTTAAACAAACATCCTTTTTTTAAAAAAAGATTTTATTTATTTATTTGACAGACAGAGATCACGAGTAGACAGAGAGGCAGGCAGAGAGAGGGAAGCAGGCTCCCTGCTGAGCAGAGAGCCCGATGCGGGGCTCGATCCCAGGACCCTGGGATCATGACCTGAGCCGAAGGCAGAGGCTTTAACCCACTCAGCCACCCAGGCGCCCCTAAACAAACATTCTTTAACTGTCAATACACTCAGGACACAGTCAGCTATTCTTTTCTCCTTCATATCTTCAATTATTAGTCATAACGGGCTAAGCTTAACCATCTTAGGGCCATCTTCCCTCATTTCCCAGCCTTAGGGAAAACTTTAATCCTTCATGTACTGAGTTCAGGAGAATTCTATTTTCAACTTTTCCTCTAGTGGAGTGTCATTTATAGGGCATAAATTAAGAGTACAGGTGCTGTTTTAAAAATGTGTATATGAACAGCACATAGAAGTCACAAGTATTCTCAGAAGGCTGAGGAAAAATTGAGGAATCTCTGAACAATGTATTCATTGTTACCCATTGCTAAAGCAAGCCAGGAAGGTGTGTCCAGTTGTGGACCAAGGAGAGAGACCTGAATCTGAAGATCTTACAAATTCCTGTCTCTAAAGAAGTGTTCTATGGTGAGATTTCACCATGCCTCTTTATAAACTGGACAAAATATCCATAAACACTGTGCGTGTAATTCTCCTTGGGGTCCAGGCTCCCGCATACCTTGGTAGCAGCAAAAGAGGTATCCTAAATTGTGCAAACTGTGGTAGGCGAACGAAGTTGAACTCTGCTGGGGGTTGTGTCTGATGGGCTTCTGACTGTTAGAAAAGTCCCATTTCATCTGTGTACCCCATCCTCACTTTAATTTTGCCTTACATGTTCAGCAAAGACTGGCATAAAGGCAGACAAAGAACGTGAAGAACTTGAGGATGTTCAGTGTCTGTTTCATCATTTCCCGTCCCCAGAGGCAGAGATCCTTGTGGCACTGTGTGCGTGGAGGACGCCTGCAGTGTAGGTGCTCTAGGTCACTCCAGATACTTGCCCCCCCCCCGGGTCATTTTGAGGGGTGCTCTAGATCCTAGACCTAAACCCAAACTGCCAGGATTCACTGGTATTACTAACAAAAACAGTGTCTATCCCTTCCATTTCAAAAGCACATTTTAAAAGGATTTTTGTCGTTTTGTCCTGGCTTTGCTGCTTCCCAGTCCCAAGTGTTTTTGTAGATGGGATTCCCTGAAGATATTCGAGGGAGAACAGTTGACTGAAGAGGAGTCTCTGTCTGAGAGGAAATAGTCTCTGTTCCAGTTCAAAGAATTCTTGCCTCAGGTGAGGGAGAAGAGAACGAGTTAATATATTTCCAAGAAGAGCAAGAGCAAGAAGGAGGGAACCTATTTGTTGAGAGGGAAACTTTTCCAAATGTGGAAAGACCTCGTGCTTTTAAGGCCCACAACCCTGTGTTTGAATCCCATACGATCATTTACTGCTTGAGTGATTGTGGACAAGTTATCCAGTGTCTCTGCTCTGTGGTCTCCTGGGTTTCACGAGGGAAAAAGACATCTACGTCACAAGTAAGATCACAGGAACAAAGTACGCATCAAGGTGCCTTGGCTGCTGTGTGTTCAAATGACACTTACTTTCTTCTTAACCCATGATGTTTAGAGGTGACCAGGTGAAAAAAAGAGGACTTCCAGGATAATAACCTTTTCTTCTTAGTTGATTGAAAGTTTCTCTTCCCATAATGTGATTGCCCTGGTAAGACCCAGAGAAGCGCTCTTTCACGCCTTGTCTGCAGACATCCCCGCCAGCAATCTCTTTTCCTGATTCACTTAGTGTACTAACCCTTGCTGTGATCACCCATAAGAGAGGAGATTGGTTCAATTCAGCAATGAAGGGAATATGTCACTGTCCCACAGCAGCAGTAATGGCCCTTCTGCCCTTGGGGAGAGAGATAATAGGCGCTACTAAGTTATTTGAAACTTTCATCTATATAGTTTTGTCCTTTTTCACTTTTGCCCATTTGATCTTATGCTTTTTTTTTTTTTTTTTGAATACTTGATACCATTCAGTGCTGGGGTTTGGAAGTAGTTCATTGATTGTTATATTCTCATTTGTTTTTTGGATTTTTCAAGATGTGTTTGGCTAACTTAGCTTTTTCATTTTTTTCCAAAATTAAGTAACTTCTTGGACCCTTTGATTCTTTACCTTCTGTATGTGCCTCACATGCCATAACTATAATATTACAGTGAGCCAACATTTTCACCAAGGAACATCAAATCTAATCTCACTAAACTTGTTTTTCAAATGTAAGAGCCAACACTGATTACCAGGGGGCCCAAGGCATGAAATGGGAATAGGAAAACAAGAGTATAAAATAGGGCAGATTGTTTTCTAACAGGAATATAGACATATAATTAAAATGATTTTCAACCTACAGACACAGCCTAGATTTGACTCTATCTGGGATGGCCAGAGACACAATGAATACCTTGTTTCTTAGACTAACGTTGAAAACATCTCATTAAAAAAACATTTTTTCAACAGTTATATCCTAGACTGCAGAGCCAATCACCTAAACAGAGGATATTTGGACAGAATATGGTTACTATATATCTACAAAGAAATCTAATTTGGAAAATGTTGGTTATCTGATTTTAAAAGAAAAGCTAATAACTTGCTAAAGTTACTGCAGAGACCTCAAAGAAGCCATTGTATTTTTGCAGTTGAATTTAAGTTATAGAAAATTCTGGTAAAGCTTTTCAAGTTGTATTTACTACATTGAGTGAATCAGAGGTAAGAAATGTTCTAAATCAATAACCAGCATTCTAACGTGACTTTTATAGAATTCTTCAAGAGGAGATCTAGGATACCCAATGCAATGTGACTTCTAGCCAAGCCCAGACAACTTGCTACCCTATTCTCTCAAGAGAAGGATGAACATGTGGGGATGACAAAAGGCTACCCACTTCGGATCCTATTGATTTTCACATGTTATTTTCCCTTCTGCTTGCCTCCCCCACCAATTTCTCACTCCCTGCTATTTCTTTCACTGCCTGCATGGCAGGGGAAAAAAAAATGTGGTTATCGGTACATGTTAGTGGATATTATATATATTGGTATTTTGAATAAGATTTTCTATTTCTGTTCACAGTGCAAGAATGCACACAGAGCAGGGGAGTTTTTCTACAGTCCTAATGGTCCCTTTGGCCAGAAACTGACTGATATCCAGCTGAATTTAGAAATTATTTCAAATGGCCTTTAAATGTTGCTTTATAGGTAATTAGGACTTAAATTAGATTTCAGATGACCACCATAGAAAGTTGATTAAGGAATAAGCTCTGGAACAGTCCTGATTCTACATCTCAGTAGGTAACATAACTTGGGCATATTACTTAACTTCTTTGTGCCTCAGTGTCCTCATTTGTAAAATGACACTAATCATAGTGTTTGCTGGGATAAAATATTTTGATATATAAAGCACTTAGAATATTCCTGGCTTATGATAAATGCAATTTGGCTGTTTGCTATCACAGGTCCACAATCCTTTACTTGCCATTCTAAAATTGAAAAGTGGAGGGGATGGCACATCTTATAGAAAACTCCTTAAGTGGTTAAGATCTGACATGAGCTGATCTGTGGCAATTTATAGATTTTATTTTCCCACTTTATGTGAATATTCATATGTATGATTAAATAATTATTAATATGTTGGATTATAAGCTAACTGTCCCTTCCCCCCCCCACCCAGGTTGTTACATTAAATACTATCCGCAGCTTTTTAAAATTGAAGGTGTCCAAAAGACATCATCCCAAGAGTTTTTCGAGGCTCAGTAAAGCAAAGTACAATAAAACAAGGTATGTCTCTGTGATAGTGCACTTTTTTTTTAAAGATTTTATTTATTTATTTGACAGACAGAGATCACAAGTAGGCAAAGAAACAGGCAGAGAAGCAGGCAGAGAGAGAGGAGGAAGCAGATTTCCCTGCTGAGCAGAGAGCCCGATGTGGGGCTCGATCCCAGGACCCTGGGATCATGACCTGAGCCAAAGGCAGAGGCTTTAATCCACTGAGCCACCCAGGCGCCCCGACAGTGCACTTTTGAATTGACTGTTTAAAAATTATATTTCTATGTCTCTATTTCTGGTTATTACTGTTTGCTTTAAAGATTACTTTATTGGATCTTAATGGGTTTTTTATGATTAGTGTTTGCATTTTACCACTTTTTCCACATATTTCCTCCAACTTTTGTTTTTTTACATTTAAGGCAGTTGTCTTGTAAGCAGCATACAGATTTTTAAAATCTCTTGAACAACTTTGCCCTTTAATTGTAGTAATTAGTCACATATTTGTGTTTAAATTTACTATATTAGGCTTGATTTTATTCCTTTTGCTTTGGGTCCTTCTTTTGCTTTTTCCCTAACTTTAATTTGAATTAATAAGTATATTTTATTATTTTCTTTCTATTTTGTAGCAATGCATTTAAAAATATTGTTTGGGGGGTCCTGGGTGGCTCAGTCAGTTAAGCGTCCAACTCCTGATTTTGGCTCAGGTCGTGATTTTGAGCATCAGGTCCTTACTGGTCATTTGTATGACATTTGGAGAAATATTGTACTTTGTATTGGAAGTATTGAAAACCTTGACCCATTTTACAATTGCGTTGTCTTCTTAATTGTTGAGTTGTAAGAGTTCTTTACATATTTAAGATGCATCTCTTGTTAGATATGTGATTTGCTAATATTTTCTTCCATTCTGGGAGAGTTTTTTAATTTTCTTGATGAGATCCTTTCAAGTTTGTACTTTAAACATTTGTACTAAAATGTACTAAAACATTTTAATCTGATAATCTGATGAAGTCCAATTTATCTATTTTCTTTTGTCACTCGTGCTGTGGTGGCTTATCTAAAAAACCATTTCCAGGGGCACCTGGGTGGCTCAGTGGGTTAAAGCCTCTGCCTTCGGCTCGGGTCATGATCCCAGGGTCCTGGGATCGAGCCCTGCATCAGGTTCTCTGCTCAGCGGGGAGCCTGCTTCCCCCCTCTCTCTATGCCTACCTCTCTGCCTACTTGTGATCTCTGTCTGTCAAGTGAATAAATTAAAAAAAAAAAAAAACATTTCCAGCTCTGAGGTCTTTGAGATTTATACCTGTGTTTTCTTCTGAAAGTTTTATGGCTTTAGGTTCACATAATCCATTTTGAGTTGGTTTTGAGATAGAGGTTGAATTTTATTCTTTTGCAGGTAGATATGAGGTTGTCCCAGTGCCACCTTTAAAAGGACTATTCTTTTTCCCATTGAATTGTCCCCATTGAATTTCCTGAGCCAAAGGCAGAGGCTTTAACCCACTAAGCCACCCAGGCGCCCCCCTTTCTGACTTTCATGTAGAGGTTTTCTAGTTCCTCTCTTCCAGTTTATTAATCTTTACTTTTGCCTTATCTGCTTTTAAACATATGCATTGAATCTTTAATTTCAGTTGTTATCTTTTTTCAGTTATATAATTTCTGCTTTATTTTTGGTAGATTTTTGTCTTTCTGTAAATTCTTTGTTTTCTCTACTTTCATGAATATATTGAACATTGCTATTTTAATTTTAAAATTTTACTGAAGTATAATTAACATCAGTGTTACTTTAGTTTCAGGGGTACAATATAATGATGCAACAATTCTGTGCATTACTCTGTGCCTAGCATGATCACTGTACTCTTAATCACCTTATATATTTCACTTATCCACACTCACCTCCCTTCTCTCAACCTCCAGTTTATTTTCTATTTAAGAGTCTGGTTTTTTTTGTTTGTTTGTTTGTCTCTTCTTACTTCATTTGTTTCCTAAATTCCACTTGTGAATGGAATCACATTATTTGTCTTACTCTGACTGACTTATTTCACTTAGCATAATACCCCCATGTCAATCTGTATTGTTGCACAAGATCTCATCCTTTTTTTTGTGGCCGAGTAATATTCCCTTGTATCCGTAACACATCTTTTTTATGGCTAAGTAATATTCCATTGTAGCTAAATGATACCTTCTTTATCCATTCATCTTTGGATGGACACTTGAGTTGCTTCCATACCTTAGCTATTGTAAATAATTCAATAAATATAGGAGTACATGTATCTTTTCAAATTAGTCGTTTGTTTGTTTGTTTTTTATTATTTTTACAAAATACCCAGTAATAGAATTACTGGATCACATTATAATTCTATTTTTAATTTTTTGAGGAATCTTCATGCTATTTTCCTAAGTGGCTTCACTGATTTGCATTCCCACAAAAGTGCATGAGGGTTCCTTTTTCTCCACATCCTCTCTAACACTTTTATTTTTTTATATTTTTTATTTTAGCCCTTCTGACATATGTAAGGTGATATTTGATTGTGGTTTTGATTTGCATTTCCCTGATGATTAGTCTTTTCAAGTGTCTGTTGGTCATCTGTATGTTTTCTTTGGAAGAATGTCTATTCAGGTCGTCTGCCCATTGTAATTGAAATTTTTTGGTATTGTACAAATTCTTTATATATTTTGGCTATTAACCCCTCTTCAGGTATATAATTTGCAAATGTCTTCTTCTATTTGGTAGATTGCCTTGTAGTTTTGTTGATGTTGATATTGATGTTTTGCTTCACTGTGCAAAACCTTTTTTTTTTTTTAATTTTGGTATAATCCCAATAGTTTAATTTTGCTTTTGTTTGTGTTGCCTGAGGAGACATACCTAGAAATATGTTTCTATAACCAATGTCAAAGAAATTATTGCCTATGTTTTCTTTTAGGAGTTTCATGGTTTCAGGTCTCACATTTAGGTCTTTAACTCATTTTGAGTTTATTTTTGCGTATAGTGTAAAAAAGTGGTCCAGTTTCATTTCTTAGCATGTAGCTGTTAAACATTGTTATTTTAAAGTCTCCAATGACAATTCCAATATCTGAGTCATCTTTAGTTCTACTTCTATTCTCAAATGTTTCCTAAATTTTTTTGTTATACATCCCGACTTCTTATTTTCTGTATTAGTATGTGAGGAGTATTGGGCATCCTGAATAAAAATTCTTAGCAGTCTTACATGATGATGTCTTTCCCTTTTCATTTTGACAGGAAGATAGATACATGGAAGATCCCCTTAAACTGGTTGAGAGTGGATTTTCTACTCTGATGGGACTGGTCTACTTCTAATTTGCCTTCATTCCTAGGACATAGATAGCCCTTATTTCTAAGGCATAGCCTTTCTGTGCTCTCAAATGTATCATGGAGTTATGTCCTCCATCCCTTCTACTTTTGTGATCCCTGAATTATAATCTGTATGTCCTCAGTAACACCATACTACTAAAATTTCTGCCTAGCTCTTTACCATATTGCTATGTCAGCTAGGTTCCTGGGAGTCTTCCCCTGTGTTTGTGCATTTTTCGAGATGGTAAACTCTTTTCAGGGAAATTGCATGCAGGATTTCAAGATCACTTTTATGTATTTCCTCTTCTTTCTCAAGCCTTAACCCCATTGGCTGCCCTCAACTACACAATTCTGTCTCTTCAGCCCAGTAAGCATGCTGCAATTTGGGTTTGTCTTTCTATTTAGCATCAGTTTCTGCTACAAACCTGCAGATGCCTGGAGGGGAAATACAGAAGAGAGGCTCACTTCAGTATGCTTACCTTTCCTGCAGGACTGCTGCATCTCAAGTCCTGCCTGCCATCAGGACTCTCTGCTGTTGTCAAACTCTGTTTCATGCATTTGGTAGTTGATTTTGGCAAGAAGAGTATTCTGATGTATGCTTTTCTATAATAGCTGGAAGCAGAGTTTCCCTATCTTTCTTTGGAAAAATATATAAGGAAATCCCTATATTTTGCTGCAATATAATTCAGTAAGTAATGTTTTCAAGAAAATCAGATACTTTCCTGGTGTTTTAATTTAGGGTTTTGTGACCAAAAGACTTGGCACCAAGTAAATCCTAAAGAGAACCCCCACCCCCCAAATGAATGCTGTAACATTTACACAGATGTGATAATTTAAAATTGTAAAAATAGCTCTGGGTTTCTTTCTGCTACATACAAGGGACTTTAGCATATGTGTGTGATATGTAATATTTTCAAGAAAAACCTTATATCAATATGTTGATTCCACAGTTAATATGGTGGTTACCACTAGCATTTAGTTCATTATATGTTTATCTTAGAATGCAGAAAGTATTTCAGGAATTATAATTTGGATAAACTAGGTCTCTTTATAATGTTTCCAATAAAGTTTGAACTACTTGCTACATTTTCCTCTTAGTAACCTTTTTTGAGGATTAACAGAATCCTTTTATTGATCTCTATTCTACCCAGAAATATTACAGCACATATAAAAATATTTATTGACATTGCTGTTGATGACTATCAAGATGTTTCTTCTACTGAACATTATTTTTAAAGTAATGATTGACAAAATATTTTTCTCTCCCTTTATCCTTGCCTAAGTTTTTGCAACCCATAAGTATATCTAGTAAGTATCAGAACGGGAACTAATCATTTCTGCCTACTCACTGTCATTGATACTTTGACAATTATCAAAAAGCCTTGACATTTATTATACACATTAATGATGAACATTTAAAACAGAATCCTCAGCTTGACTTATAGAATTGCAGAAATAGCTGTGACAGTTTAAAATTTGTATTCAAGTAATACTTAAAAGGGGAAATTTAAGACTTTGGAATAAGCAAAGAAGACTTCTGTCTATATATTCAACACAATACAGAGCCTTTGGTGATTATCTGAACCTATAGGAATATGCAACCTTGTCTCTAAGTTATTGTACTCTGTATAGAGTAAAGTTATTGTACTCTGTATAGAGTAAAGTTAAGTTGTAGAAAAATGGCTAACATTGCAAATAATTCTTGTCTGTAGACATGCAGACAAGACATGTAGAAATTTTGTATATAGAGGGAAAACATTTTTCCTCCTATGGAAAAGCCAGTTTTGCAAATTCGTGTCAATAGTACAGATTCATGAATGTGTCTTCTTTGAGGTCTCCTTTTGAACCTATTCTAATGGGTCTCTCATTTAATTAATGAGTTAAATAACACCTTTGGCATATGTTAATTTTGTATTTGTATGAGAGTCATGGTTTTATCTTCTTTTGAAAATTATCATCTAACATAATTCTTCCTTGGGCTTGCTCATTTATGGAAACTCTTATTTATCTTTTATTTTAGTTTTATTTTAATTCCAGAGCAGTAATATGGGGTACAGTGTCATATTAGTTTCAGGTGTATAATATAGAGATTCAGCAATTCCATACATCACCCTGTGCTCATTATGACAATTTCACTCCTTAATCCCCATCACCTATTTCACCCATTCTTCCTCCCACCTCCCCTCTGGTAACCATGTTTGTTCCCTATATTAAGAGTCTGTTTCTTGGTTTGTCTCTCTCTCTCTCTTTCCCTTTTTCTTTGCTTGTTTATTTTGTTTCTTAAATTGCACATGAGTGAAGTCATACGGTATTTGCTTTTCTCTGACTGACTTATTTCAGTTAGTATACTACTCTAGCTCTGATCATTTCATTGCAAATGGCGAGATCTCATTCTTTTTTAATGGCTAAATAAAATTCCACCTCTTCTTTATCTAGTCATCTGTTGATGGACGCTTGGGCTGCTTCCATTATTTTCTAGTGTAAATAATGCTGCTATAAACATAGGGATGCGTGTATCCCTTTGAATTAGTGTTTTTCTGTTTTATGGATTGATAACCCAGTAGTGCAATTACTGGATCCTCAAGTAGTTCTATTTTTAACTTTTTGAGGAACCACTGTACTGTTTTGCACAGTGGCTATACCAGTTTGCATTCCCACCAGCAGTGCAGGAAGGTTCCTTTTTTCCACCCCCATCGCCAACACTTGTTGTTACTTGTGGTTTTGATTATAGCCATTCTGTCAGGTGCAAGGTGATACCTCATTATAGTTTTGATTTATGTTTTGATTTATGGAAACTCCTAGGACATTCAGGTGTGAATAGAAGTTAGGCATATTTGAGCAGGGTCGAACGATGGTCCATGAAGGTGTGAAAGATAAGAGCTTGCCTCTGGTGAAATTTAAGATATAGACCCAGTCAACATGGAAAATAGGTCCGAGGGGTGACTGGCTGGCTCAGTTGGTTAAGCAATTGCCTTTGGCTCGGGTCATGATCCCAGGGTCCTGGGATCAAGCCCCGCATTGGGCTCCCAGCTCATTGGGGAGCCTGCTTCTCCCTCTCTCTCTGCTGCTCTGTCTGCTTGTGCTCTCTCACTCTCTCTGTCAAATAAATAAATAAAGTATTTTTTTTAAAAAAAGGAAATAGGTCTGTAAGATTATAAAGGTTGCCTGGGGTTTTGTTGGTATTGTTGGAATTTTTTTCTTTGTTTTAGTAGTAACTATACAAAATCTGTTTTTGCATTTAATCTGTTACACTACAATTTTATTTTTTATTTTTTTAAAGATTTTATTTATTTATTTGACAGAGATCACAAGTAGGCAGAGAGGCAGGCAGAGAGAGAGAGAGGAGGAAGCAGGCTCCCCACTGAGCAGAGAGCCCGATGCGGGGCTCAATCCCAGGACCCCGGGATCATGACCTGAGCCGAAGGCAGAGACTTTACCCCACTAAGCCACCCAGGCGCCCCACTGCAATTTTTTTTTTTTAAAGATTTTATTCACTTATTTGTCAGAGAGAGTGAGCACAGGCAGACAAAGTGGCAGGCAGAGGCAGAGAGAGAAGCAGGCTCCCTGCCTAGCAAAGAGCCCGATGCGGGACTCAGTCCCAGGATGCTGGGATCATGACCTGAGCCGAAGGTAGCCGCTTAACCATCTGAGCCACCCAGGCATCCCTGCAATTATTTTGATATGATTTCTTGTACTTTTTTTTTCAGAATCTGTAAATTGGTTCAGTAACTAAAACTGCCCACACTTCTAAAAACAGCTATCAATAAAGAGGTATTGAGATAGCTAGGGGCATAAGCTATTATGTTTGCAAATCCTTCAGCTGTAGGACAGTCTTTTAGGCTACTTACAAAATGAAGTTTTATTCATTTCTTTACCCTTTCCCCTGCAGCGGAAATGCAAGGAGTAATTTCCCCATCATTACTACTATACTAGTTATCCAGGATTTTATCTCTCCCATCTTGGGTTTAGAGAAGTCCTGGAGTATCATACTCAGGAGGGAGATTTCCTCAATGGGTTATTCAGTAAGAGATTAGTAGAAGTCTATAACCCAGAAGGCAGCATCCCTGCTTAAAATCAGTTGGTGAAAAACTAGGTTCTAATTAAGTCCTTTATCTTTGCTAAAGAGAGGATCAGCTGGAGTTGTAACATTTTCACTACAGAGTTCTGCTTGCTTCTCACCTTTCATTCTTTTCTGGGCACTAGAATAGTGCTCTTGGCAATAGTCCTTAATTAGATCTATCCACTTGTTTTTTCCTATGTAGCAAGCTCTTTCTTGGGCTGTAGGCTCCTGGGACTCCTTCTGGTACTTCCTTTCATTTACTCACCTCTTTCTATCTTCCTTTTAGCCAGGGGTAGGGGGAAGGTGGTGGAAAACCCACTCCTCTCTATTCAGACTTCCCTCACAGGCATCTATCTTCCCTTTCCCTAAATGTAGTTCTCCTGCCCCCCACCCCCACCCCACCAATAAACTTCGATGGCTCATTATCCTTGGAGGTTGAATCATTAACAACCAAAATATTAGTTCTTTTTCTTGATATTAAAACCCTGCCTCTAAGTGAGGGGAAATGTTTGCATTCCATCATTCTCCACATAAAAGAAAGAAAAAATTAAACAGTTTGAGTTTGCATATTATAATGGCCATAAAATTGTAGTCTTGCCACAGAAAAATGCTTGATTGGGAAGCTTTAGGAGGTGGAAAAATAGATATTGGAACTAAACAGCTCCCCTCTTTATCCCTTTTCTTAGGTTAAGAATGCAGAAGAAATACTGTGCTGGTCTACATTTTCTATAAAAACCACTTGAGGTCTGATGTGTGTTTCAGAATTCAAAAATTTTTAGATTTTAAAATGGTACTGTAAATCCATATACCACATGTGAATTTATGATGTAACTTCTCCCAGAGGGACCTGGGTCAGCAACTGCTTACTCAAAAATATGATTTTTTTTGCCACTAACCTAGGAATATCCATACTCTTAGTAGAATAAATTCTTTAAATGGCCTCTTGTCAATTTAGATCTGCTTTTGCTACTAAATGATTTCAGATCAGATTCTATTTTGATACCAAATGAATATAAAATTGCTTCAGATTTTCAGAGGTTTCTGGATTATGCAATTTTGAATAAGAGATTTGGGCTTATATTTCCTCAATTTTAAGATGCTACCAATTATGCCCTATCCGTTTACTGATAGTTTTGAGAACTAGAAAATAGATGTTTCATTTACTATTATTTTATGTGTTCTTATTTTGTTTTTTGCCTTAGTTTCTATATCTAATTTCATTGCATGTGGGCAGTGAACATGGTGTGCATAATATCAGGGCTTTTTTTTTTTTTCTTTTTGTATTTTGTTGAACCTTTGTGGGTAGCACATGGTTATTTGTTGTTGTAAACTTATTTATATTAGAAAAAGAAGTTAATTTTCTGTGTGTAACAAGTGTGTTTGTATGTATACATATATATACTCACACTCTGATATATATGTATATATATCATGTTTAGATTATATATACACATAAGTGTATATATAGATATACATGTATATACTTATATATATTAGCAAATGTCAAGTTGTGTTATTCAGACATTGTTGATACTTATTTGAATCTGCTGGATCTGGGTACTCCCTTATGCTCATTGTTAGCTACTAGAGTGTCATTGCTCCTAGAGTCTCTCAGTAGAAGGTAGAAATATATTTGCATATATAAACATGCACACACAATATTATGATACATACATCTCTATGTGTATCTACCCACATAAATATATCAAACAAACAGAATTTCACATTGGTACCTCCAATTCCAATTTCACAGCTCAGGCCTCTTTCTAGCCTTTCTCCTTTTCATATTTATAATTCACTTCTCTAACACTGTTAGACCTAGCTCCTGTTACCCTTAATACGGTTACTCTTCCCCTCAACCCTCCTATATGCAACTAATCTCCTGACCACAGGAGCCACATCTTTGGCCTTTAGCTTCTCCATCATCCCCCCATTGCTTCCCTTTCCCTGTCCTCATATGCATGTGTGGTCCCTGTCTTCACTGCACCTCCTCAGATACATTGCTGGCCCCATGCCCCAATCATCTCTTCAGCTCCAGGCCCACTACTGTCTCCTGTGCCTTTGGCCATGCCTCACCTCCAAAGAAAGAGAAGTGGAAGAAAGGAAACTAATTAGGTAACAGGAATAGAGGAGAAACAGAAGGGTTTACTTCTTATCTTTCATGGTCTGAAATTTTACTCTGAAGTTTCTAGACTTGGATTTTTTTCTTGTTGAATTAGTTTTCTGGTAGCACTTGGTGAGTGCTTTTAACAAGGAAAACTCATCACTTAGTTCTTAGAAATTCTTTGCCTCCGTTTCTCCAAGCCTTGCTCTTCCTTTTTGTCTTCCCTCTCCTCTTCTGAAAATTTTTTAAGTCAATTATTAGAACTTCTGAATCTATCTGCTATATTGCCTAAAATTTCCTCCAGAGTTTACATCATTGCCTCTACTTTATGTTCTAGAAGAAATCCTCAACAATATATGATAGCCCAGCAATTTACTCTGCAGTAAATCCAGTGTTATTCAGTCTGTTTATTAAGTTGTATATTTTAATGAGGGAATTTTTCATTTTAAAAATTTTTAACTGATTATTTTTATTGCTGTTTATTCTTGTTTTGTAACTATTTGTTCTTGCTTGTAAGGCATTTGATTAAATTTCTTGCTTTATTTCTCCTATAGGATTAAATATTCTTTCTATTAACTTTCTATTAACTCATTTCTTCAGGTGTAAGTTCTTTCTTGTGAGTTGAGGGGCTGAGCTTGTTAGCTGTCTTTCATGGTGTTGCTATGGGATTAATAAATCTCATTTAGACATTTATCTTCCATGATAGAATTCTCCTGCATATATGTTAGGCTGTGGCACTCTCCTAATGGTATCCAAATTGACTCTCAGTGGGGTTGATGTAGTTCTCCTGATAGAACACAATGTGGCTATAGCAAAGGCAGTATATCCTTTCAGGACGACTGTCTTAATGCCTTAGCACAGCGACTGTGACATGCTCCAGATGTAGAGGGCCCAAAGATTTTTTTGGCCTATAATGACTTCCAATTATGATGACTTCCGAAGATGCCTGGATGCCTCCTAAACTTATGGCTGTAACTTTGGCTCATTGCTATGGCTGCCAGTCTCTTTCAGTGATACCTCACAGGCTTACACCCACCAAGAGTTTCCTTTCTTATTAAGATTTCCTTCCATCCCTCCCTCCCTTCTTTCTGTTATTCTCTGGTTTTATGTGTGAACAAGAGATATCAGCATGTGTTAGTCCGTATCATAGAATCAGAATCTGTCAATAAAATTTAGTACCTGTATGTTAGTTTATGTAAACAATGGTATTTTATGTCTTTGGCTTCATAGAGATTGAATCTATATATTTGGAGTCTGAAGACTCTTCTGAATCATTCTCATCTATGGACAGTCATATGGAAAACACTTCCTAGGAGACTAACTTCTTTAACATGTTTAGGATTGATACATTGGCACTATAACATGGGAGAGCACTAGGATTTTGTAAGCATTGCCTATTTGATTAAACTCATACATTCTTTTTACCTGTAATTGAATTAAGCATTTCTAGAAGTTAAATAACCTCTCTTGAAAGTCAGCCAAGATTTCTGACAGATAACTATTGGAGGCCCGGCTATGATTCTTTATAAGCATGTATCATTTGCCCCAATCTCTCCTAGCTTTGAAAATTTGATGATTTATTAGAAAGATTTGGCAATTTCTGCTGCCTTTAATTGCGTTGCCCGACTTCTGCCAGGTAATCTTTATCTTCTGCTATTGCAATGTTTCATTTCAGTGCTATTTCATAATGCAGTCATTTTGAAAGTATTTTAAATGAAAATTTGGAATCTGAATTTGTCAGTGTGCAACTCTATAATGTGTGACGCTAGTGCAAAAAAGAACCCAACTTGATACAAGGCTCTTCTTTTACTTAGATAAGTTTTGTCAGTGTGCAGGCAATGCCAGCTGCATCATCACTTCTCAAAGTTTCTCTGGTTGAAAGTATGAAAAAATATATATACTTCATTTAGTCCAGGAAATTTGGTATTTTTTTAAGTATCTAATATACTGAGTTAGAGAAGGGAAAAAGAAACAATAGTTACAAGGTAAGAAGAAGCAACCAAATTTGTCTATCAGATAGGTATCCTCTGATTGTGTGGGAAAGGAAGGTTAACCCCAAATAGCTTAAGAAAAAGAATATATATATATATACCACATCTTTTTTATACATTCATCTGTTGATGGACATCTAGGTTCTTTCCATAACTTGGCTATTGTGGATATTGCTGCTATAAACATTCGGGTACACGTGCCCCTTCGGATCACTACGTTTGTATCTTTAGGGTAAATACCCAGTAGTGCAATTGCTGGGTCATAAGGTAGCTCTATTTTCAATTTTTTGAGGAACCTCCATGCTGTTTTCCAGAGTGGTTGCACCAGCTTGCATTCCCACCAAGAGTGTAGGAGGATTCCCCTTTCTCCACATCCTCACCAGCATCTGTCATTTCCTGACTTGTTCATTTTAGCCATTCTGACTGGTGTGAGGTGGTATCTCATTGTGGAATACTATGCAGCCATCAAAAGAAATGAAATCTTACCATTTGCGAAGACATGGATGGAACTAGAGGGTATTAGGCTTAGCAAAATAAGTCAATCGGAGAAAGACAACTATCACATGATCTCCCTGATATGAGGAAGTGGAGATGCAACGGGGGTGGGGGCGAAGGGGGTAGGAGAAGAAAAAATGAAACAAGATGGGATCGGGAGGGAGGCAAACCAAAAGAGACTCTTAATGTCATAAAACAAACTGAGGGGTGTGTGGGGGGGAGGAGGGTTGGAAGAGGGTGGTGGGATTACATTATATGTTTAAAATAAATAAATAAATAAATAAAAAGAGAAAAAAAGAAAAAGAAAAAGAGTGTATTGGCTCATGGAACGGAGAATCTTGGGGTTTGATCCAGGACTCAAATGATATCATCTGGGCCTAGTTTTGCCATTTCTCTGAAATCTGCTATCTCCTGGGCTTGCTTTATTCTCAGGGTAGCTCTAGACCTAACTTCTCCAGCATTCAAGTCCAGAGGAGAAGCGAGAGTGTCTCTCCTCTGGTGGTTTCCTCACAAATCCCTGGAGCCATTGTAATGGGATCAACTTGGGTCATGGGATCCCCACCCAATCTCCTGGAGGATCTGTTTCTCTGATTGGCCAGGAACCAGGTATGCCACCCCAAATACACAGATTGATTGTGGAGAGGTAGGTAAATAGTTTGCCAAGGAAAACTGCAGTTTACTTGAAGAAGTAGGATATGAATATTGGGTAGTCAAAACCAACAACAAAATATCTTAGAGACATGGATGGATATGAAGACAAAGAGAATAGGCTAAAAGCTCCCAATTGTAGAGTCTAAAGGTGGCTGTCAGTTTCTATTTGATAACAGAATTTATCGAGTCATGAAAATTTTTAAAGGCCTCTCATTAGTTCTCTATCATTAATCTTATATAACATCCTCTTCTCATATATAAAGACAGTTTATTTAGGATCAAACTAAAAAAAGGGGGCAGTGGTGTAGAACGTGCAACTCTTGATCTCAGGGTTGTGGGTTTAAGCCCCACACTGTGGGAAGAGATTACTTAAAAAATAAAATCTTAAAAAAAAAAGAAAGAAAAGGAAAAAATTATATAGGGATAAAACAGAAAAAAGTAAATATTTCCTTAATAGATCCAGGTGCACTTACGACTCATTACTTAACATGGTGATCTGGAGGACTAATTGCATTGCTCCAGTTGTCTCTGGTGAGTAGGGAAATCGTAGCAAAAATTCTGTTGGCTAGCCAACTAGAGGTAAACCACACTGTATTTTTTTGTTTTTCTCATAAATCCCAAATACAGTGTGCTACTTCTGGTCAGAAGTTTACTGTTGTTTACTGACCCACTCAGTAGCATAAATATATGTAAAATATGATTGTAATGTGGTATTCCAGCCTCAAAGCTGATCTACTGCACCGTCCTCTTGAGATCTTAATGCAGACAAGCAGAACAGCAAGAAAATAAGCAGCTACTCCCTTTCATAACCAACAACACTTTTGGCCTTTCCTTGTCGCTCTGCCTCTCCTGCCCACACCAGTGGGACCAGATAAACACGTGAAACTAAAATGTTCTCTTCTCCTATCATAAGATCATAAGTATGCTTGAGTGGTATCTTTCAATGTCCTAAGGCTTTGTGCTGATAGGTAGAAGGTGCGGTCTCTCTTAAGGGTATTTGCATTATAAAAGGAAATTCTCATGGACTCTAAAGAAGCCCTAGGAGCGGTAACTGGAATTGTGGAAGGAGAAGTTCTTTGGGGGAAATGCCCTAACCCCACATTTTCAGTGGAGCAGCAAATATAGGCCAGGTGTTTTTCATAGTGTTTCTGCCGATAGATTTAACCTTGCTGCCTCAAAGTGCATCCACTTCTGGGCCTGTGTGTGTGAATGACCTAAAGATCCTAGAATCCTTCCCTCTTCCAGTTCGTGAGAGAGTGAATAAATAAAGACTTGGCAGCCATTTCACAGAGGCTGCTGACACCTGCTCTGGACAACTCCCAGGGCAGTGTGCTTTCCATCTTCATTGCATGTTGTGCACGAAGAAGTAAACTTTGTTTATCCTCCATCCAACTAGAGATTATATTTCATGGCCAGCTGGTTCCCTGTGAGGCAGAATTTGGCTCCATAAATATAGTACTTGTCTAGGTAAATGTTTAAGTTGTTAAAGAACATAAAAATCACTTTTCACGTCTCATTACTAGAATAGGGGTTATTCATATGTTTATTGACAAATTTGTTTTGTTTTGTTTTGCTCCCTGCCCTCAGAACGGTACAAAAAGTCCAAACATTTTATTACTGTGGAAGGAATTCTTTCTTCTTTATCATTATTCACAGCACTGTCCTCCTGAGGCTGAGAATACAATCATAATAGGCCTGAAGTTTTTGGCATTCAACTAATATAAATGTTCTCAATTAATGTTGGGGGAAGGCTTTTTATTTTTTACTTATTTCTCTTTGGTGTTATGTAGTATCTTTCATATTCATGTCTGTCGTGATAGCCTTGCATGCTTAGGATTAAAAACTTATGTCCCAAGGGAAAAAACCTTAAGAAGTATATCGGCTTCCAGAGATCCATAAACATCTCCCAGAGCCCTGCCGTGAATACCCATAGTATCTCTTGCAACAGCTTGCACACATGATGCAGTCTGTCATGCTTGTTATTTGAGTGAAAAAGATGTAAATAGTTTTGAATTATCTACGTTACTACCCCCAAATCAAAAATAGATCATAATATTAGCTCTTCTCATACGTCTTCCGTTGTGGGTTATTTTAATGTTTATGCTGCTCATTTTCACGGAGCGCTAACCTGCCAGCGTGGGCCGGATCCTCATGAATGCGGTGGACTCAGATGTGACAGAGCTTCAGCCTGTTTCATTATGTCCAGTGTGCCTGGTTTCACATAAAAAAGGGAGCCTAGAGGTGTCAGTCCCTGAAGATCAGAAAGCAGCCACCATGAACTAAGCTAAATGAGACACCTCTGATTTTTCGGGCATGACTGAGAAACTGACGGCACCACAGCTATGGGGGAGAAGGCGCAGCAGGATGGAGTCAGGCTGTCTAGGTTCAAGAACCAGCTCTTCCCAATTACTAATGTGTACTCTTGGATCAATTATTTAATATCTCTAAGGCTCAGTTTCCTTGCTTGTGAAATGGAGATAATAATAGTGTCTAACTCACAGGGTTGATGTGAGGATTAAATGAGATCATGCTACTGAGAGAACACGGGATAGAGCCTGGCACCAAGTAGACACTCAGTGAATGTTAGCTGTTAAGTCCTGCCTGCTGTAACTGCTTCTGGACTCTGAACTACTAAAGCTCTTGGAATCTGCCATGCTCCTTGTGGCACTTGATCTTGCATTAATTCATCTATCACCATCTATTGAGGTGACCTGAATCCCTGCTGGAGTGCTGAATATGCTTCACATAGTGTTTAAGTTAGCAGATTGCCTATTTTAGCACTGTTCACATCAAACTGACCTCTGATAAATATTTATTCAGAGCTCTAAGTCAATACAAAAAAAGCTAAAGGAATATTGTGTTTTATTAATGTAGAAAAATGGTCCAGTTTATAGAAGCTCTGCTTTATTCCTCATTGATAGGATATTGGGTTTGATTATGGTAAGCTATACACTGAGAGTGACACTGGTAATCAGAAGCAAGGGGGGGGCAGTGCGGGGAGGCATCTGGCAACCTTACATTGTATGCGAAGTGGTGGAAAAGACTGGATAAGGCAGGGAATAAAAATGTCTCTTTCTTTGGTGTTTGATACTAGTGGAGAGGTTTGCAGTTTTTAGATTTCTATTTATAGTCACCTTTTAATAGAAATCCCCGAGGCTGGGTTGGGGGTAGTTACCATCAAGAGTCACCACACTTTAGGGGCACCTGGGTGGCTCAGTGGGTTAAAGCCTCTGCCTTCGGCTCAGGTCATGATTCCAGGGTCTTGGAATTGAGCCCCTCATCGGGCTCTCTGCTTAGTGGGGAGCCTGATCCCCGCCCCCCACCTGCCTCTCTGCCTACTTGTGATCTCTGTCTGTCAAATAAATAAATAAAATCTTAAAAAAAAGAGTCATCACACTTTAGAAGCCCTTACTTTTGGGGCACCTGGGTGGCTCAGTCAGTTAAGCATCTGCCTTCGGCTCAGGTCATGATCCCAGGTTCCTGGGATCCAGTGCCGCATTGGGCTCCCTGCTTAGGCGGGAGTCTGCTTCTCCCTTTCTCACTCTCCCTCAGCTCTCCCTCTCTCTTTTTCAAATAAATAAATAAAAATCTCAAAAAAAAAAAAAAAAAAAAAAAAAAAAAAAAAAAAAAAAAAAAAAAAAAAAAAAAAAAAAAAATCCTTACTGTTGCAGCCACTATGGCTTTATTTCTAGGTCTAGGTCAGCTTCATTGTCCTTCCCTTCCCCACCTCCCAGAGTGCTCCCTAGAGGCTCTTCAGTCTTTGCCCAGGGAGCACCTAACCAGTTTGCCAGAGGGGCCCTCAGCATTGCTGAATCCTGAGTCAGACTCCTGCTGTGCCCTGCTTCCCCTCAGCTCAGTAGGTTCTAAAGTACTGGAGTTGAAACTAGAGGGAAATTGAACTAACAGACTGTAGATAGCCAACAGGCCTGGATTCCAGGTCAGGAATTGAGAACTGGGTTGGACAGAGTGGATTCAAAGCTCTGTCTTTTTGAGAGCATGTGCTCGGTTTGGAGACACAACCCTCAGCTTTGCCACAGAGCCCTATCCTCAATCTCAGACTGCCCAGCACGTTGAAGATCCCCCCACCCCCACCCCACCTCAAGTGATTGTGCTATATAGGTCTGTTTGCTGTTTTATTTTTTTAATCATTAATGCAAAAAATATGGGTTTTCTACAAAATTTTAGAAAATTGCCATATTTATGCTATATTTGGCTTGGAGACTAAGTATCTAAATGTGTTGGTCAAAACTATCAATGAAAGTACCAAGAACTGCTTTCTTTCATGATCTGATGTTTGGGATCATTGAATCTTGCACTTGAAAAACCAAGTACTTTGATTTTCTGCTCATTTTGTTTCTGAAATCGGAGGCAAGTGTGATTTCTGGCTATTACTTCCAAGTCCATCCCCATGTGGATTCTTCCGCCCTTATAAGCCTTCTACCTTCCTGACTACCTTTCATTGTGGTTCAACTATGTGTTTGGATGTTTCTCCAATAACTCAGATTTGCTGTTTTCCTATCACACTAATATTACTTTTTGTTTTGTTCTGTTTTTTTTTCAGCAAGAGTTGTAATTCGTGTAATTGTAGGATGTTTGTTCGATGTAAACTCTTAGTCCTATCTGGGAATATTTAAAACACTGTGTTCTTTGGAAGCGCCTAAGGAATAATAGTTTAACACACAGCTTTTATTTTCCCCGAGCCCACTTTAAGCCAAGGTAATTTTGTTCCATGTTGTGTAATGTTCTCACTTGTGATTATTTCTTCAGGTTTCTTGTTTTCTTTTTCCAGTCACAACAACTGAAGGGCAACAACAGCTGCCAGAGTTGTTTGTCAGACATTTTAGGTTAGTTTTCCCCTTTGCATGAATGGGTTCCATTACCATCACCAAAGCGGGTATATGTTGAGATTGCCACCCACTGGTGAAACAGAGAATCTTCATTTTCACCAATAAGAAAACACTTGTTTTCTGTTTTCAGAGTATGGGCTTATACATATAGGTTCTTTAAAAAATGTATTTCATACTCCATTAATAGAATAAAGAATTTCATTATTATGAAACAATTTAAAGCTTTATGGAAAGAACAAAAAAGCCATTGTTATAAAACCATTTAGAAACCTTTATTTACATCTCTCATAGCCTCTACAAAGTGGTGAAGTGGGTAAAAAAAAAAAAAAAGCTTAGAATTAATTATGTCAAAGTGTTATCCGTGGTTGCTATTGAATACTAAGATTAAGAGGGATTAAACTAATTTTTTGTTGCTTCTTTATACTTTTATTTAGGTAGTTTTTTTCCTGCAGAAAGCTTGTATTGATTTAACAGAAAATATAAATCTGAAGAGGAAAAATAACTATATGTGTGTATATAAATCGAAATGTAAGTCTTCAATAACAGCACTTTATAGAGTGTTAAAAAAAAAGCACCACCCTAAATCAATGCCACATTTAACTAAACAGATACAAAAGGAACAAAAGCTCTGAGATTGAACTGCGGCTTTCATCACTCCACTAGCACAAATTTTAAATTCAAATGCATACATAAGAATTTATTATGTGATAAAGATGCCATTTCAACTTCATGTGCAAGGATGCTTGGTTACCTCACATCATTTACCAAATATATTCCACATGTGAAAATTAAAAACATAAAATAAATTTTAAAATACAGAAATGAATATTTAAACTAAGCAAAAATCCAAAGGAAAAATTATAAAGGAAAATATTGAAAACTTCTATGTAAGAATATTACCATAAAAACAGAGGAGAAGCTGGGAAAAAATATTTATAGCATATAGAACTGACAAAGTAAATATTTTTTTTAAAGGCCTATGAGCATTTGAAAAAAAAGTTAAACTTCATTACTAATCAAAGGATTGTACATTTTTTTGAGATGAGAAATTTAGCTATAAATTGGCCAAGATTTAAAAAATACCAATGATGTCAACTATAGAGCTATTTTCTATTTAAAATTATTCCTTAAAAAGTTATTTAATGACATGAAAAAATGCCCATATCAAATATAGTTTACAAATAGGGTTTAAATAATAATGCAGTTTATAGTTCTCCAGGAAGATATTATTCCAAAGTTTTAATAGTAATTTTTTGTAATACTAGAGTTATTGGTGATAGTATCCTTCTTCATGCATTTCTGTATTTTTTGACTTTTGGCAGCACAAATTACAAATATACAATATGCTCATTAAAATTCACTTGAGTACAAAATAATACAGGTAGTTTGATTACTAATTAATAAAAATAAGAGCATATGTATATATATACATATCTATATTTGTAATTCATCTATGTAGATTAAAATTGTTTTAGAGTTTAATAGTGATTATTTGTATGGTTATTTGTTTATATTTCTATGGTTGTAGGTGATTATTTCCTTCATCATTCATTTTGTAATTATTTTACTACTGATAAAAATGTACATTGTATTTACTGAAGATCATTTTTAGGATGATCAGGAAACACATGGAAAATATTCGTGAAAACTTAATAGTTAAACAAGGGAATGTATATGCAGTATATGTAGTTTGGTGGAAGTAGAAGCATATATCTATTTTATTCATACATATATATGAATAGGTTTTTTAAACTTGGAAGGGCAGTGTTTTAAATGTTTAATGGTGATTGTATTACTATGAATATAGTCGATAGTTTTCTTATCTTTCTGACTTCTTAACTAGAAACAATAAAGTCTATCCATATATATCAAATATATACATTGAATTTTATACTTTAAATATGTTCAGTTTATTGTGTTGCTGATACTTCAGTAAAGTTGTTAAAATACGTAGTTTAAAACTGCTCAGTAACAGAACAGAAACAGTTCTCATCTTTTTTTCTGAAAAGAAAATTAAATGTTTAAAAAATGTAGCGTTACTTTTAACTAGCCCAATGTTTATTTCATCCCATTTGTAGATATGTGGACTACTCAAGACATTTAAAAATATTTCTTCACTGGCATTTGGCACAGTAATGAGTCAGCATTTTAAAACGGTTTACACAAATTTGGATCTGCACATTCTTTTCTAGGATAGAGGGTGTGGGGTGGAATATCTCTACTTATCAAGATAATGTTAATCCCTATCATGTGCAAGGAGCCAAGTACCTTGTGGAAACAGCTATTTTTCCATTGAAAGAAGGTGATTTCTTATAATTAACAAACTTGCACACGCAAACAAACATGATTTGACTTTTCAGAAGGAAACAACTTACTCAGATATTAGTCTCATTAACACATCCTGTGCCTCAGCAGTAATTTTATTGATTATGTGAACTGTTAAATAGTCCATCTGCAATGCAAATGTAACTTTAAAATTAAAAACCTGACATCAATTTATTTTCCTCCAGAAACTTCAGAGCTAAATTAAATAAAATCCTTGATTTGAGGCAGCCAGCTTTTTCTGATAAAGCTTTCAAATATCCGGCATGTTAAAAGTGTGTTGCTAGGTACGTGAAAGATGATACTAGACAAAGAACGACACTGTTTCAATCATTTTTTAATAAAGGAAAATATATAACTCTCCTGTGTAGCTGCACACTGCTCGACTGGTGGGCAATACTAATATGTGTCCAGAGATACGATGATGTATCTGCTAGTCTTGCTGAGCTCTGCTGAGACCTCTTGTCCTGATGCTCCTGTGTGACAGCTAGCAGTGTCATCGTCCATTCTGCCTTACTTGTAAGGCTTGCACTTGAAAACCCAAGCAGCTAATTTTAAAATAGTAATGCATGGCACAGGCATAAAGAATGAATGAAAATACTCATCCCTGAGGCATGTCATGGGTTGATTATAATAAAAATTCCTTAATTATTTATTAGTAGTTGCTTTATAAATCACTCTGGTTTTGCTGAAGGGTATAAACTGTGCGATGGGAGAGCAGAGCTAGAGAGGTGAAAGTGTCAGGGGACACTGTAGGGAAGGGTTTCATATACCACACAGATGCCTTTTGACTTTATCCTTAAGTGACGTGGAAACAGAAATCTCTTAACAGGAGATTGAAAGGTCAGATTTGTGTTTTCTCTGTGTGATAGCAGATGGATTTGAGAGAGGCAGGTAGCACTTAAGGTGAAAGACCATGAAAGCCTCAAGTTGCAATGTGGGGCGAAAAGATGAGAGGAAGCACCAAAATATTTGAAAAGGAAAGCATGTAGGAGAAATATTTTGAAGGATCTGGTAGTTGAGTGAATATGGGGGCCAGAGGTGAAGTCGAGGAAAGAATTGAATTTTCTTCTTTGTATAACTGGGTGCATGGTTAACTCCCTTATCTGATATTGAAATCACAGGTGCTGATGGTGATTAGAAGGGGGAAACATAAGTGGCTGGTTGACCTACTTTCCTAATGGAGACATGCAGTCACTCAGAAATTTTACAAGAGCAAATTGTATAGACAGACATACAATAAACAATGACAGTAAAATTACAGACAAAACCCTCCAACTAAATCACAAAAGGCCAGGAAAGCATAAGAACCTTTTTATGAAGCTTGATGTCAGAGACATGAACAAAAATGGAACATTATTGCATTAATTGTATTTGTTATGTTGCAATGGCACTGATTTTACTCCAGCAATAATGAGGTCTGTTATAATGGGCATTCACCTTGTATCCCACCTATTCATTCATTAGAATGAGTTCCCCCCCCCCTTTGACAAAGTAAATACACAATAAGATCAAATAAATTTTGATGATTGCCAACAGATGGTGAGGGGCTCAACCTCAGACCATCTGATCTTTCGCTTTTCAGTTCTTTCCGGCTGTTCTTTCTACTTAATTACCTTCCCCTCACTTCCTAATCCCTTCCATGTAATTCTACACCAAGATTGGGTCTAGCATTCTCTATTAATTTTCCACAGCCTACACTCCTTTCTGATAAGATATTCTTTCTTTGTAGCTGTGTTGCTAATGGATCTAAACAGTCTGGTTTTAGCAGAACCTTTCAATCCTACTTGAACCATGTCTTTGCTCAATTTATTAATTCAGTTTAATGCTGAGAATTTAAAACCGACTCTTACAGTTTAATCTCATTTCACATCTGACACAATGGATCAACGACCAGTAATTTTACACAATCAAAGAACTATTTTAACTGACCTGTCTTTTAAATCCTTCTCCTATGAGACATTTATTTTTTCCAATCACTAAAACAGACTTACCAGAGTGATATATGTGTTTCAGTGAGAAATTTCCTTTACTACATGAATGCATCTATGCATTTTTTATGAATGGAGCAGAGAGTGTATTGCTATAATAGGTATTTTAATGAAATTTTAAGCAAGTGCATAAAGGGTAGGAATTCAGGGAAGCTCAAAAGGCATCTCCTAACGTAATTTACTATAGACTCTGCATATTTACATAATCCATATCTAGACAGAACCTTCTTTTTTCTTTTGACAAGTACATTTTAATGTCCAGTTCAATATTAGGAGGCTGCTTCTGTGTCCTGTTCAGTAGTCCCTAATAACACTGCTTTCCTGAGGTAGACTAATAGAATTCTGTTGATTGAGACTTCCTGCACTCCACGTATGTTCTCATGTTTCTGACGTGTTTAGCAGTAGTTTGTTTAACCAAGTGCTTGTTCTTTTGATACAGAGATTGTGCATCAAATACTATATACTGCTAAGGATTTATAATAGAATAAGGCTTGGTTTTAAAGATAGCATCTGTTTTGTGAGTGCCAGTTAAAAACAGTCACTTTTTTTCTGATAATGAAAGCAATAAATGTTCATTTAAATTTTTTTTTAAATACAGAAAAATAAGAGGAGAAAACTCCAACAATACCCATCATCTCTTTAGAGACGATGGCTATTCAATTTTTGCATATACTCTTTCTGGATCCTGTATGCATATCTGTATAAAATGAAAATTCTAAAGCAGTCTTGGACTGGTAGATAGTGATTTTATACAGATAACCATTACACACATTTAACTTACGTGAATTTTACTCTGTGTGCATGTGAGAGGACAACAATTTAAACAGATTTTTAAAAATTTCCCCTTCATTTTGTTCACGAGTATATGCCCCAGAATAAGCATAAGATGGGTGATAGGAATTTACTGTTTCCTTAGTCTCTGTGTCTCAATTCCTGTGTATCTTTTATGGTATGTGCATCTTGCTACAGTGACCATGACTCCAGTGGTTAAAAATACATTTTTTTCCTACAACGAGGTCTAAACTCAGACCAGCTGCTTTGATGCTCAGTCACAGACACAATTATGTATTCTAATGCTAAAAAGAAAAACTATGACGTAGTTATGGTATTTGCTCTCCAACCTGGAGATTTTCAAGGGTAATGTTAACTATATGAGATTTTTTTTTTCATCATGATTTAAAAACCTATCTCCTGCCTGAGAGGCAACTTCACTGTAATCTACTTGTTTATTTTAGTATATAGTTATTAATTCCCTCCATATCACTAAGTATTCCTGGAGAACATTCTTCATAACTGTATTGCAATCCATCATATGGATGTGCCATATCTACTCTAACCAATCCACTATTATTAGACATTTGGTTAATTTCCAATCTTTTGCTATAAATAAGGCTATGACAACTGTTGCGCCTGAGATATGATATGAGAGTCAGTCATTATTTTTGTGCAAGTACTTACGCTGTTGTAGCGTCTTCCCTTTAGGCCCTTCTATCACGTTCATGCTGATAGGATACAGGAGGCAGGAGAATGTGATTTCACCATAGCCAACTGGGGATTGACTTCAGTGGAAAAGGAGGCAGTCAGACATACATTTTTGAGTACAACCTTTTGGTGTTTCTTGGAGACTCCTTACCAGGACACCTTCTGTTCAGATGGTTGGATTGGCACTTAGGTATGCGAGCCAGTTCAAAGGGTGGATTTGCTGTGGCTTTTTTGAGAGCTCCAGGGACCTGGTTCCTTCTGTCAGCTTCATGCTGCAAATAGCCATGGCATTTCTCAAAGTTTGAAGACTTCTGTGATTCATGGGCTTGTGTTTCACACCAGTACAGCTCTCCCTCTCCAAGCTTAGGTTGCTCTGGGCAGCTGCATGAGAGGACAGCTATGTGCTTAGACTTGGGCAAGGGAAAGAAAACTAGAGTCTCACTCTTCATATAAACTCTGCTTGTTCAAAAGTCTTTAGAAAAATTAAGGATTCACTTCCTAGGGTACATTCCAGGGTGTGGAATATTAACTGTTCAAAAGTATAAAAATATTTTTAAGGCTTTTGGTACATACTGATAAATTGCTCCCCAGAAATTTTGTACTGATTTATACTCATGCCAGCTGTACATAAGACTGATATTTTGGCTAAAACACTATTATTTTTAAAAGAAGGATAGCCATAGACCAGCTAAGATCGTACCTTTTGTTTCTTTATTAGATGAGTTGAACATTATTTTTTTGAATATTTAATGACATTTCGTCTTTTTTTTTTTTTTTAAGAATTCATGTTCTTTGTCCCCCCCACCCAAGTTTTTTTTGGTACAGATAGGTGTTTTTTTAATGTCTAAGAACTTTTTATGTTTTACATTCTTATCTGAAGACAAAGTACTCAAACCACATGAAATAAGATACATATTTTTCAGGAGGAAGAAGTGACAGGAAAAGAGTGAGAGGTTAGATAGGCCTGCATACCTCCAAACAGAGATGTTTATGGCCTTTCATGACCTTGCCCTCTTGAAAAATCGCCCCACCCATGGCTTCTGATGCCTAGGTGGCCAGGTGTTATACCACATGACTTTAATGATCACAGTTGATGGGATGTCTACTCAAAGGTCATCAGTTAACAGGCTGCCAAGGGATTTATGAACTGCACTGAAATCTCTTCCTAAGGAATTAGGATAGTAAGAGGGAGAAAAAAAAGCTGCCAATTAATAGTAGATCTAAAAAGACAAACATGTGGAATATGAATGAACCAGATTAGTGGGAGAGCTACAGAGAAAAGGGTCACAAATTCCTGCTCTCTAAAGATCTGAGATCTCTAAAGCCCCCTTAAATAAAGAGGCGTTTTCCAGCTCCAGTTTCAGCAAAGCTGTTTACCTTTCCCACTCTTTGTCCCTGCTGCATGAGCGTCCTTGAGTCATCTCTATTATTCACAATTAAGTGAACTTGAAGAAACCATGATTCCGAGGCAAAGTACTTATGCTACAGATTTAAAACTATCTCAGTTAGAATTCCTTACATATCCCAGCAGAGTCATTTTTTAGTTAATTCTTTTATTTAACAATTTGTTCAACATAAAATCATTGAGCATACAGTCTATATTAGGTTTTGGGCTAAGTGATAAAGGAGATACAGAAACAAATCAAGCAATCTCTGTGATCTTGAAGTATACAGTTCCATCACACTTTTCTACATAGTGTGGTCTTTCATTACTGCAGAGTGTCAGATCAATGGTGACCAACTAGTTGCTAGGCAACTTGAAAGATAGGAATACAGATCGGAGGCAGCTCCATTCTGATACATATTTTTCTTCAAAATGTTTGTCAAGAACTGTTGATGGTCTGAAATTTTCTCTGCTTTAAAGCTGAGATGTTAGCCAGCTATAGTTTAACAGATGCTGGCAGAAGACATGCAACTTCTAAATCAGAGACAAAGGAGATATTACTCACAGCAAAGCAAGCAACAGAAGCTTTATATTTGCTTCTAGTTCCCTTACCCCCAAGGCCTATGGGGGCAGTGCAGAGCAGCCCAGCTGGACCTGCCACAGCAGAAGAACACAAAGCACGGAGAACCCTAATGTTTTACAGTGGGCTGCAAGCAAACCTGCCAGACATTTGCCCTATAGGGAGACATCTTTATTACATTGGACAGTAACCTGTTCTCCACTCTGGAAGGAGACACCATCTCCCTCTTTCAGGGCTGTTCCTTATCACTCTATGAACATCCTTGAGAAAATAGTCCAGAACAAATGTTATCAGTACCTTTGTCTGCAAGACATTTTGTGGAATTATCTCCCTACAATATTTTTTCTCTGGTTAATGTTTTTAAGCCATTTAAATTTCTGGTTCTTGTTTCTACTAACTCTAAGTATCTATTTACCCTAAGATAGCCCTGCAGTCCTCTGTTTTTGCTGTTCACTCTATATCCTGTTTATTAGGTGTACGAGTTAAAGATTGTTGTTTTATGTAATAGAAATCAACTTTCCTCTAACTTAAGTGAAATAGATAGTGGAAGGATACTGGGTTATTTCATCATTGAAAGCACAACCCAAAACCTACTACGGTTCTACGATCTCATCAGCAGAAGTTTATGGCCACCCCTAGAGTGCTGTCGTTAGCATGCCTCAACTTCAGTGGCTCCCAGTCTCTGTCATTCTCCACTCCAAGTTTTACATTCTTAGGAAAAGGGAGTCAAATGGCCCAGTTAGCTAAGGATCCGCCTTTTCTGTTTTTTCAGTTATGGAAGGGGAAAGGGCCATAAAATCATAGGCCTAGTAAATCTTAGCTGTTCCCAAATTAGGGGAGATCATTTATTGGGAGCTTTGGAAGCCTTCCCAATTGCTTTCTACTCTGTCTGGATTTGTTTTGATTGATACTCCATTGCTCGTAAGAGAAATACGGTTATTGTATGCAATTTCTTTTTTTTTTTTTAAATCAATTAAATACAGTTTTGCCTTGACTGTTATTTTCTTGGCCATCTCCTGCCATTTCTCAAAAAAAAATTTTTTTGAGTCATTTTCTAACCTGATCTAAATCAGTTTAGTGATCAGGAGTTTTAGATAGATATAGGTAGCTTCTAGTGGTTGGAGGCCAATTGGACTATCTGTCTTTTCTTGTCAATCTTATTATTAAGTGGCAGGCTACTAGTAGAGCAAGGCTTAGCTCAAATTTTGTTAATATTAAATATGTATTAAGTAGTCATTTATCTTAATGACCATTATTTCAACAATAAAAATTTACTTTTCACATCTTTTATGCTAATTAATATATCCTCTGGTGTAGTTTTCAGCAATGCCCATTTGAAATGGCACAGCAGCCACCTCTGAAGCTTGGGTTTTCCTAAGTCGGGTATCTCCAAGTTCACTCATCAGCCCTGGAGTGTGGACTAATGTTGCCTTATGCCCACACGCACATACATACATGAGACGTCCTGTGGAAGTATTTTTTTTTTAATATTTTATTTATTCATTTGACAGAGAGAGAGATCACAAGTAGGCAGAGAGTCAGGCAGAGACAGAGAGAGGGGGAAGCAGGCTCCCTGCTAAGCAGAGAGCCCAATGCGGGGCTCAATCCCAGGACCTTGGGATCATGACCCAAGCCGAAGGCAGAGGCCTTAAACCACTGAGCCACCCAGGTGCCCCTGTGGAAGTATTTTTTAAAGTAAGTTACCAGACCACAATATAATAGGTCAGAATTTAGGCATTTAGTCATGCACTCATGCTAATTTCCATACTCCTTTGTAATTAACATTCCTCCTGACTGATTAATTGGGTTTGCAATAAGTAATCACATTTATAATACTGCAACTGTTTCCGAATTAATTGCTCACAGGTTCAATGAGCCATTACATGTTCTCATTTAAAGCAGCTTAGAGCCCATGATTTTAGAGCTGTGGCCCTAAACATTTTGGGGAGAGGGTCACAGAATCATCCAAGAATATGTCAGTAATACAGTGACACAACTAAACCAGTGGTTCCCAAACTTTGAGAATACATGGGAATCATCACAGTGGTAGTTATTGAAAATGAAGATACCTTGACTCCCCCCAGCAATTCCGGTTAGGTAGATACTGTATGACCTCTGGAAAACCTTTAAGTATTGCACACCATCTTCCTAGTGGGTGCAAATGTGGAACACATTTGCACCCACTTCCAACTTCACCAGTGATCTTAAGGGAACGTTTCAGAACCCTGTGGCATTAGTTGAGTACAGTTTTCCTCAGCACTGGCTGCATATTACAATCACAAAGGGAGTTTTAAAACAATATTTCAGGCCAATTAAATCATAATATGAGTGGTGTAGGGTTACTAAACTGTCTGCATGGTTTTCTCTCCCAACCCAGCATGGAGATTAGAGGTTTTCCCCAATGTATCAATCTATTTTACTGAATTAGACTCACTTGACAGATACCTAGCAAAAGTGATAATAAAAAGAAGCCCACTTACCCTGTAAATCTTACAAAATACACAGTTTAATTTGTGTATTGGTGAGAAGGCCCATCATTTTTGGCATTGATTTGTCTTTCTCTCTTCAAAGATTCAAAGGATTTAGTGGACTTTGTACTGTGTTTGATAGATAGCCCTCCCAAGCTTGGGAGAAGAAAAGCAAGGCTCTTATTATAATTTATGGTGACAAGGTGAGTGTTTATTGTGACATTTTATTTGAAGACAATCTAAGAATACATGCAGAGCTTCACATTGGCTGTAAGTTTACTATATTTTAATATTTAATGAGAAATAAATATTCATTATGAATAAACCCAGAGAAAGGGTTACATAGACAATTTTCTAGATGTTATCTGAGTAAAGTCTTTTTTTATTCTTTTGATTAGGAACATATCTTATGATGAGCAAAGTAGTTGATGGAAACTTTAATTTAGTGACATTGATAAGGCTTAAAAATTTTTTTTAGACTTTTGTATTATAAGGAAGAGGAGACCTATAATCAGTGATAGAAAAACCATGTTGGAAATGACTATAGTCTACGGCCATACCACCCTGAACGCGCCCGATCTCATCTGATCTCGGAAGCTAAGCAGGGTCAGGCCTGGTTAGTACTTGGATGGGAAATGACTATAATCCAACTTCTTTGAAGGATCCACTTGTAATAATACTCATATAGACATTCAAAGCACTGGCTATAATAGGTAATTTAATGATGTTTAAAGTCCTTGAGTAAATTCATATAGGCCAAGAAATTTCCCTGAGGACATGGATTTAATAATTATGATCATCGCTTGTGCTGATAACTCTTGAGTTAGAATTTCTGCTGCCAGAGACAAAGTTCTGGAAACTCAAATTGTGAAAATTAAGTGTCAGGAGTTTGGCTAATTCAACATGGATGTATGAGTTGTAGTCCATTTGTGTACAAGAATGGGCTTCCAAGCAAGCAGAGGGCTGTTGTCTCTGCTCAGAAAGCTTTGTCTCCCAAATCCGATGAACCTACTAGCATATGGCAGAGCCTAGTTGAATTAGAAAAAAAAATTTTTTTCAGAAGTTTCACTCTGTGTTTTTACTGTTGAGGTGGAATTTTTTTTTCTTCATAAAAAATTGAGAAAATTTTCAAGCTTCTAATAAAAGCTCGGTACTTTTTTTTATTATTATGTTATGTTAGTCACAATACAGTACATCATTAGTTTATGATGTAGTGTTCCATGATTCATTGTTTGCTTTTTTATTGGATTGTGGAGATGGATTCACCAGAACTGTGAGGGTTTGGAAGTTTGCTGGAATCCATTTGTCGTGGGAGAAATGGAAATGTCACCGAACTGTAGGTGTGCTCACGGTTTAGGTCACTGTCCTCAGAGAAGCCGGCGCTCCTGGAAGGGTGAGGGTGATGCTCCGGGCTTCAGGGAAGATGCAGCCTCGCGGGGCCTGGGGCCGAGGCTACAGCGGTGCTGCCTGCTCACTGCCCACTCACCCTCCAAGCCACTGTGCCTTCCCGTTTCCGATCCCAGCCATCTGGTGGGCAGCTCATCATTATTCCCATCTTACAGAGGAGGAGACGGTGGTGACAGGGCTCGGACGCAGAGAACTCTGCCACCCAAGCCCCTGTTCTTTCCATCACATCCTGTTGTGTCCATTCTGTATAATCCCCAAGACTCCTTGCTTCGCTCCTGGAGTTACTCACTGCATTGTGGGACAACGTTAGTAGCACTGGACAGCTCTACTCACCCAGAAGGCCATTCTCCTGTTCTCACCTTGAGCTTACGTTTTCCTACTTGTGACTTCCATTTTACCAGCTCCATGGGAGAGAGATTAAGGATAGATTTAAAAGGGTAAAAAAAAGGCGGAACATTGAGGACATGAAGATAGGCTGCCACAGAAGCTGGAGGAAAGGCTGTGTGTCTGGGGCAGACAGGAAATAAGCACAGGAGGCCGTTCTATTTTCTCCTCTGAAATCTGAGTTTTCCTTCTTGGATGGTGTGCATGTGGCTGCAGTCGAAGACAGGGGTGTTCTATTTTCCAGTCAGCAGGGGGAGCAGTGAACTCAAAGTGACATCCCGTAGGGAGAGAAAGGCCATCTACTCAGCACGGTGGTGTATGAGTAGGTGTTCTTATTCTGCCTGGCATTAATAGAGTCCATTAAAAAAATTGTTTCTGCTTCCCCCCTCCCATGCTGTTGATGGTTAATTAAGTCATTGGGCACCAAGAGCAATGCCACACTAGAAAAAATACATTTTAGTGGCATTTTGTGTTTGTGAATTTCTTTAAATATGTAATGAATTGCCATTTTAAGGATGCCTTTCTAGAGCCATGAGGATTGTTAATTCTGGCCAAAATTCTTATAGCTTGGGAAAATAATAGCTCTGTTTAGAAAGAGCCAGATGAGGAGGGGACATTTGGTTCTGGGGGGATCTGAAGGTCCCTGAAGAACATGTTCCAGTTATTGTCCTTACAATCATACCAGGAATTACAATTTCTTTGTGGTTAAACTTCTTTTTTTAAAAAAATTAGCATATGCACATTTTACCTAAAAAGAATAACTCATTAATCAGTCTCCATTATTGAATTTGTTTGTTCTTATTTGTTTGTGGACAGGTGCACTTTGATATTGGAAAATCCAACTCTGGGTCGTAAAGCATCTGCCAAGCCTTGTTAAAACATAGGAGAGAGGGCCCATAGCAGGGAAGTGGAAGAATGGAAGACAAACCTCGATTTTATTTTTTTTAAATTTTTTCAAAGATTACTTATTTATTTGACAGAGGGACACACAGAGAGAGGGAACACAAGCATGGGGAGTGGGAGAGGGAGAAGCAGGCTTCCCGCTGCCCAGTAGGGAGCCCAATGTGGGGCTTGTCTCCAGGACTCTGGGATCATGACCTGAGCCGAAGGCAGACGCTTAATAACTGACCCACCCAAGCACCCAAACCTCGATTTTAATGTGGGCCGGTGCAGGCTGGTTCTCCCAGGCCTTAGAACAGGAGAAGCAGCAGTTTCCAGGTGTGAGACCCAAGATGAGATATGAAAGTCATAGTTCAGGAAAGCCCAGGGTTTATTAAATAAGTAATCTGCCTTTGTGCAGTAGTTCATAACATGATTTTTGGTCATGAACCCTTTTGAGGTATCTGAAAAAAGTTGAGGATCCATCCCCAAGAAAAATGCACATACACACAAAATTTAGCACCCTATTTCAGGACTTCACTGATGTTCTGCCCTCCCCCGAATCCCATCGTGAATCCTTGTTTAGGGCACTAGTCTCTCTAATAGAGGGTAGGAATGGGCATGCTGGCAGTGTGTAAGAGGATTCACTGGAGTATGGAATTTCCTATTTGTATTTATATTCTCTCTTTTAAAGGCTTTTGTTCCCCCATGTAGGTTTTACACTGCACACTGTATATTAGTACTTAGTACATAGTACGTGCATAATGTTTATATATAAATAAAGTAACAAAATTAATTATAAGGGCTCACATTTTTTTACTGACAGGGGAGGCAAGACTCAAAATTGATTGATTACCAATTTAAAGAGTGGTGCCAATTGAATTTAAATTCTAGACTCTGCTTTCCCTACATTGGAAGGCCAGGGATAGGAGAATAACTCAAGAGGTGACTGGAAATTTTGGACCTAATGATGGCACGTAACATTTGCCCCCACTTCACGAAGCACATGTGCGTCTGCCCCATTTAGTCCTCCCGGTGGTTCCGTGGGCTAGAGGTAGAGCAGACGCACTAATGGAAATCTCCGAGAGCAGGCATGTTCACCAAATTCTTACAGAACTTAAGAGACTTTCCCACGTGCCCTTGGCCAGTCGGTGGTGGAGATGGTGCACATAACCTCGGCTGCTGACCACAAATTATGTGCTTATTTGGCCCAACAGTAGGGATAAGTCAATCATTATGGGCTGTCAATGGCCCCATAGCTGCTGTTTCCGCTGTTCCCTGTGGACACCGAGTTGTTGAGTCCCTGGCTGATCCAGGCTTGGGGACAGAAAGCACATTTTAGCTACTTGATCAGAGGGCCAGGAAGCCGAGCTAACAATTCAGCATTAGCTCTCTCCTGTTGGTACTGTAATACCAACATATTTCAAAACAGATAGAGGGCTCTGGAAGGGTTTAGATACATCTATGTACAAAAAAGATTTACAATGGGTTATTAAATGGGAATTTTGAGGCTGGTTTCTCAGGAAGTGCCAACCACTCTTTCTCCCAAATTTCCCTTGGTGCCACTGTCAAAGACAAAGTACTCATCAAGATGGATTGTTGTTCTGACCCAAAATGACATTTCCAACTTTTCTTATATATAACCCAATTTCTGAACTTCTTTTTCAGTGATATTAAGTGGAATAGCAGAAATAAGTATTTTGGCATTAAAGGTAATAAATGTGTTCTGCATTGGTCAGGTGTCCTTGCTCTTTGCCAATGCATTAGCTGTATTGATTTTAGAATTTTAAATGATCCTTTTTACCAGACTTGATTAATGTATCATCCTCCAATCTTGGCTACCTGCTCCTTCCTTCTCTGCTACGCAATCATCTTCCCTCACAGACTGGCACGAGTTAGGGGTGGCTGACCTTCATGGGACCAAGGGTCAGGAAATGTCATGAGCAGGGTCCCTCAGGCCTGGTGATTAGCCTCTAAAGACAGGGTGCTGGTCATACAAGTGTCAAGCCTTCAGTGCTCAGCCCAGGCCCCAGGAACACTCACAGTGGACCTCTTGGCTTGGTAAGTACCAGACGGTTCTAATATGTGGCTTCCAGAGAAGAAGCCTCGCCAGATAGAGGCTTTGAAAGTAAAATGAGCTCTCTGGCTAAAGCTACCCAGCTAAACCCAAATGTCACTGTTGCTGCATGAAGCTAAGGTTCATTTTCTGTGATTCCCTCTCATTAATTGTGTCCTCCACTATCCTCAGAGGACACTTTGTTTAATACTGTGTTCACACATTATTTTATTCTCTCTCTGCAGCCTGGAATGTATGGCTTTTTGTGCCCCTCCCTGGGGCCCCACATGTGGCCAGGTCACAGTAAGTGATGACTCGGGGGCTGGGTTTTTCCTTCTCTTGCAGAAGAGAAGTGGGTGGGAGGTGGACTACGCTTGCCCTGGAGATGGCCAATCCTCAGCCACGGTTATTTTCACTTGTTTGCTGCTTATTTCTTTTCATTATATCTTAAGGGTAAACTTGTTGTAAATGATGAAGGTGATATAACTACATTAGAGCAAATTTGGAAAATTTAGGCATAAAAGTCATTCCTATCATTCCTCCACGAATGCACCTATTCTTAGCATTATGATCTGCATGTTTGATAGATTTCTAATGACAGTGTACTTGAATGTGATATTTTAAAGATTATAACATTCCATTCTAAGCATTTTTTTGGTTGTTTAATCATCCTCATAAATTTTATTGGGATATCAAGATAGATTTCACTCTTTTCCTATTGCTGTTTATTAGCCATACCATTATTTATTCCTTTTTAGTATTGATTGGATATACCATCATTTATTTCCTCATTGTTATTTATCAGAAATGCAGGTATGTATTTATCAGACATACAGTATATATTGTTTTTTGAACTATTTTCCTATAATCCCACACTCAGGATTAAGTGATTATTAATGCCTGTTGGCTTAAGAAATCTGCCTGTTTGGATTCAGTTGGACAAAGCATTATTAACATCTAATGTAGTGTTTGGCTCTCAGCTTGTACTCAGGAAATGATTTCTTCCTTCTTCACCTTAGCCTTCTTTAAGCCAGCCTTCTTGGACCTGAGGACACAACAGACTGAAGAAACCCAGAGATTTCTAACTGGTTATCACGTAAGTTTGCGCTGGCCATTTCAGTTCATTTGTTGGGAGCACTTGTATTCTGATTACAGGGGTTTAGTTTTCTTTGTGTCATTTGGTCGGGAATATTGCTTCATTCTTGCCAGATACAAACTGTTAGAACTTTGAAGGGCTGTGGAAATCATCGTATCTAGTGGTTTCCCAGTGAATGGATGCACAACACAATTTTGCAAGGTGCTTAAGAATATGGATTCCTTACTAAATCGTAATTTGGTGGTCGAGGACTGGGAATCTGCATTTTTAAAAAGCATCCCTGTGTTCCGATTCAGGTGGCGGACAGACCATAATCTGAAGTTACCCTTTGGTTAGTAGACCTTGCTGACTTTTTAGAGCTGATGTTAGATTTTCACCATGTTCAGTCTTTTGCTTTTGAAATTAATTGAATCTTGAGATGACTTATTTCAGGAGGCAAATATTACAATCACAATTATGTTCTGCAATAGGAAATAAGCTCTAAATGAATCTTAACATTTTACTTGACACATTACTATGTTTAAGTGTATTAAAGATGTCACTGAAAGGTGCAGGGGAGGAAAATGAACTTGCTTTGGCAGGTAGGTGTTCATGGGACCATTACCCACAGCTGTCTCTGCTGATTGACGGCACACACACTGCCTCCTCACTGCATTGTACTCACTTGCATCAGATTTAAGTGTATGGCATTTTTACTGAATATTTGAAACTGTTTTAGTTAATAGTATTAATTGTACATAGACCAACTTTGAGCCACTGTTTCAAAGTGCTTAATAGACAACAAACCAGAAGGTTCTGTGGATCTCCACGTGGGGTAAACTTAGGTCTACAATACCATTTGCTTAAGTCTTATGTATTTTGAGTAGGGCAAATGTTCTATAGTTCAGAGAGGGAATCTCCCCCCATTTTATAGGTAGGGAACGTAGACACGGAAAGGTGAAGTGGTCGAGGTCACTTAGCCATAAGGAACAGTCACAGTTGGAACTCAGATCTCCTGGTTCCTTGTTCTCTGCTCTTTCTACTGTACCAAATTGCCTTTTTTGCATAGTTTCTACCTAATGAGAAACAGTCTAATGGCTGGTAGAGATGCTATAATCCATATTTATATTACAAAGAGCATCGAAGCAAGGAATTCTACTCGATATTTTCTTTTGGAAAACCAAACATGCTTTATTTCTTTTTTTTTCACAATTTATTTAAACATCTCACATATACAAAATAGGTACAATTTAATTTTTCTGCTTGTCCGAGAAACAAGGCTTCTTTTTGGTACCATGGGAGAGGATGAAAATGAGACTGGCAAAGAACAAATGCTGAATTTAAAGAAGAGGACAAGGTTGGGCAAGTGATCTGCATACTTTTATTTGGGAATAAGATGTAAAATACTGATGCTAAATCAAATGAAAAAAAGAATACACAATACAACTCATTACAGAGGACTATTTCTTCTCAAATTCTTCTAGCACCATCAACAGTCTTCAAGTATCTGAAATGCTGTTAGCACCTTTGTATTCTGAACAAAACAAAACAAGTACCTCAGCTCATCTCCATCTAGGTCAGCACCTAATGATGTGGATCACACTCACAGGACAGTGTTTTGAGGTAGTTTCAAACCTTTGGAAGTTTGGGTTTTTAACTTCCCCCTGTGGAAGATATTCAAAAGCCACAAGTGGTGCAAATGTTCATGGTTTTTATTTTTCAGTTTTTATTTTGGTTTTCTTACAAAGGTTGACATTTTCCACAACAGATTGTAAGAGTGTTGAAAAAAAATTCCAAATTTTTTTTGGGGGGGGGGGATGAATGAAATCATATTGCACTATGCTCTGATCAATCCTCCTCCTTCTCTTTTGCCCACAATTTAAGCAAGTAGATGTGCAGAGGAAATGGACTCAGCTCTCAGTTAAGAAAAGAAGAAAAAGAAATGGCAAAGAGAGAAAATTTTTTCAGATTTCTTTTCTTTTTTTAATTTAGGTTGAGTTCATTTATTTGAAACAGACTGGGCCAACGTCCACCCTGAATTCTTGGTCGGCACCACCGATGTCCAAAGGTGCAATATCAAGGATAGGCAGGCGGGATGGCTTATTTGTTTTGTATTCAATGATTGTCTTTCTCCATTCATTCGTCTTTTTCTGTTTGAAAAAGAAAAAAATATATATACATATTTTTATATATTCATATATATGTATATATTTACATGCATGTGTGTATGTGACATATTTACATATACACACACACATGTATATGTGTGTGTGTATATATACATATAAATAATATAGCACTATAGAGATAGTTAAGAACCACTTTTGGGCATGTTCATTCTGAAATATGTCCCAGATCACCACGTTCATCTTTGAAGCAGAAGCATCAGGGGTGTTTTTATATATTCCAAGTGGTTTATTGCTTACAGTATCATTTTTGGTGTGTGTGTGTGTATCTCGGTAGGGAGAGCTGGGTGGGTAATGTTGTGAGTAAATTTTAATTTTTCTTCAATGTATAGCATAGAGACAAATTATATGCAGACAATACTATTAAGTCAAATAACGTGCATATCACTATAAATTATACCTTGGGACCTTTTTACTTCAAGTAATTTTAAGTTACAGGAAGCCCTCATCATTTAACAAACTCATGTTTAAAGAAAAACTGCTAATGCATGGCCATGGTATGTAGTTCAGCTTTTCAGAGAATTTCCGAAGGCAAGGTCTGATAAGAATTTCTCTGGACTTGCCATCTGAATTTAAATAAATACACTTATGAAAATGGATTGAATAAGGTGGGTCTCTCCTTCACTGTTCATGCAGTGGTCTAAGCGAGAACTGCAGCCCCCCCTTTCGCCAGATGTTGCTATGACTTACAGAGCAGCCATCCACAAGCACAGTGTAGGTGAACCTGCTGTTGCCCTCGGCAACCAGTTCAACGTCATTGGAACCTTGCAGAATGACAGCCTTTTTCAGGTTGCCAGTCTCCTCATCCATGTAGGCAATGCTGTTCTTGCAGTGGTAGGTGATGTTCTGAGAGGCATGGTTGGCCAGGAGGCGCATGAAGGCGAGTTGAGTGGCCATTTCCTTGGTGGTTACTCCTTCAATGTTATATTCAAACTACAGAGAATAAGAAATGCTAGTTAAGTGGAGAGGGACTCAAATACTAAGAGTTGAAAAAGAGATGGGGAAAAAAAAAGGCTGCTCTAGGGAGGAATGATGGGCTCAGATCTGAGCCTTGGGAAAAAGGTGCTTCTACAAAGGAAACTCAGTTCCCTTGTCTGTGTAATATTAGTTCCCTAGAAGGCACACAGCAACTACCAGGCTGAGGCAAGATGATCTCAAAGACACCTGATTTAGATAAGCCTTTATGTGTATGTTTCTTCTTTAGAATAAGAGCAGGAGACAGGCATTCAATAAAGTTGGTGAAGAGCCTTGATTAAAAATTCAGAAGAGCACACGTCTGGAGACTACACAGGCATGGGCGTATGTAGTGTGAGGACCGGCACTTCCTCACACTGAATGGCATTAGTTTCTCCAGTGATTATCAGGCAAGTCCGATTTGAATAATAACTTTAGATTGTCTGGATATGTCCATCACTCCATCTTTAATGTGCAGTCCAGCACAGAACCAAAACCCGAGAAGAGAGCATGTTCTTTTTAATAATCCCATTTTGGTAAAGGATTAAAATGCTGATCATTAAAAAGCAAAAACTCTAATATTATTTAGTAGGAGAGAAGGAGTGTTTGTAAGATTCCTCACCTGGGTACCACCATTGATAGTTTCTCCTAACCAGGTGTGCTTCTTGACCTTGGAATTTCTGTACCAGTTCTTGACTGGGATATTTTCAGGTTGAGCCCGGATGCAGGTTTCGCCAGTAGAGAAATCACAGTATACTTTGATAGCATCCATAGTGCATCCTTGGTTAGGGTCAATCCAGTAGTAACCTTTAAAAAACAAAACAAAAAAAAAGACCCAGCTCAGAAAGCCTCTCCTTGACTGGAGCATAGGTTCTAATAATTACTGGACAAAGATTTTAACTCCCATAAGTAACACTGTCTACCTCACATATAAGAGGAAGAGGATGGCTATTTTTTAGGATTAGACAGTTCCTCCTCTCCTCTCCTCCATGAAAAAAATCAAATCAGAGTGTATTACCATGAAAAAGGCAAAAATATATAAAGAGGAGCCTGAGATTGGGTGCTGGCTGGGAGAGGAAAAGGCTTTATTAATTAGGTATGATTCCAGATAATGCAATTTTTACCCCAAAATTTTTCACTCTAAATGTCCATGGGAACGGACTTTGCAAAGCCCAGCTTGTGAGAAGGGCCGGTCAGGCTTGGACATCCTGACTTACCGCTGCTCCACTCTGGGTGGCTGAGTCTCAAGTCACGGCATGTGCGAGCTGGGTTCTTCCTTGAGCCTTCAGGGGTAAGAAGGGTCTCGATCTGGTTGTTGAGGGATTTCAGAGTAGCATCAACTTCATAATCCTTGGGTCTGAGAGAAGGTGGTGAGCGAGGCTGGTCAGCCCTGTAGAAGTCCCCTTCGTAACCAAAGTCATAGCCACCACCACTTGGGCCGGGAGGGCCAGGAGGACCAGGGGGACCAGGAGGGCCCTGCAAAGGTGAGAGCAAGAAAGAGGAGGTTTCCTATTTGGTCACAGTGAGAGACGTCAGTGAAAGCAAATTTTCAGCTGAGTGTTATATACAAGCACATTCTAATAAGTAAAAAAGAGTAACTTGATCCCAGGCATACTTGCAGGGACCTTACAGCTCCTTCTGTATAATCTTTACACAGTTTAGAACTAAACATAGGGAAAGGGGGGACTACTTGAAGGTGTGGTCACAGCCATCTTGGGCTAGTCTGAAGAGAACATTCCTCAGGCCTGTGATGCTCTTTATTATTTCCTGGAACAGTACTTACAGCAGGACCTTGGCTCCCCTGAGAGCCACGGACGCCAGCAGGTCCGACAGTACCAGGATGTCCAGTGCGGCCGTCTTTGCCAGCAGGGCCAGAAGGACCAGCAGGGCCCTAGGGAAGAAGGACACCAAGTCTGACTGAGTCAGTAAAAACCCCACAAGGAAGGAGAGGCCTGGGGCTCCCTCCCTGCTATAAGCTCAATTTCAGAGACCAAGGTCTTTTAGGATGACCTACCCTAGGACCGGCAGGACCCACAGAACCAGGTGCACCTTGATCGCCATGTTGACCCTTGAAAGAGAGGACAGGAAAAATCACACTTTCAGAACACATGTCGACAGATTTTTTTTTTTTAATTTAATGGAAAACTTTAGTTTCAATGGACTCTGGATTGAGAAAATTGAAAATGTAAAATGGGGCTCTTTTCTCCCATTATGTCTATTATATTCAATTATATTTTTTTTCTACAAGCTATTTCAGCTGTGCCATATTAGTCATTCCTCTAATTATATTTATTTTAAGTGGGGTTGAAGGACATTGTTGCCAGGAGATTTTAATATATGTATATTTCGATCTCCCTTAACCCACACCTTTTTGTGTTGGGATGAAATAGCATTATCTCTGTGAGATGGAGTCAGCCAGAGAATGGGAAGTGAATATGATGTAGTTCATTTTAGAGCAAGAGCAGTGAAAATTTGAGGAAGATCATTTAAGACCTGTATACATGCAGGAAGGGCATGCTTTACTTACAGCAAGACCAGGAAGACCTTGCAGTCCATTGTGTCCCTTTAAGCCGGGAAGACCTCTGGGCCCCTTGTCACCAGGCTCTCCCTTATCACCTCGAACACCTTGTGGGCCCTGCAAAGAAAAAGATAGAGAATTTACCTTCCTTTGAAAATGACACTTTCCCACAAACATTGCCTAATCTGTTTACAGAGCTAACTCAAGACATGCAAAAAGTTGAAAACCATGTGGGTGTTACAGCCATCTATTCCCCTAATCTGCTTTAGTTGAGCCCTCCCTTAAGTGGCTAGATTTTTGTGATTATTTAATACAAACAGGCAGAGGAGATCTGGAATAGAAGAGACTTAGAAGCTAGTTGCAGCAATTCTCTACATGGACTGAATTTTTTGAAAAATATGAAGTCCAGCCTATACATTATTTATTTTCTTCATGGACAGTCTGGACTGAGTTTCCTTAAATGTTAATTTGTGAAGAAATTTTCGCCATGTACTTACACTAGGACCTCTTGGACCAGCAGCACCGACGGGACCCACAGAACCAGCAGGACCCTGCAAATTGGAGAAGCAAAACAGAACTCGTCAGCCAAGCCCAAGCCCCCCCCTCCCCCGCCCAAAGCCCCACAGTTCCCGAGTGTTGGGGAGGTCAGAGTGAAGCCTCCAAGGAGGACAGCACCAAGGGACTGGTATTTACGAACTTACAGGTTCACCGCGGTTTCCATGTTTGCCAGTGGGACCCACAGGGCCGTGAGGACCAGGTGCGCCCACAGCGCCAACAGGACCATTGTTGCCAGGGTAACCTCGCTCTCCCTACCAGAGGCAAAGTGAAGTTTAGCATCCAGTTGGCCTAGATTCTAGTCACTTTTAAATTGGAAAAAGACAAAGAGGCGTGCTGACCTTGTGTCCAGGTTGACCATCGCGGCCTGGGGGACCATCATTCCCAGGGTTGCCCTGTGAAGATACCACACCAGTTAAGGTGCTCAGAGAGACTCTTTACCTCGCCAGCCCCTAGAGTTCATCTCCCCTGTTTTCATCCCTCCCAGTGCTCCACAGAGAACTGCCAGGCAGACCACCAGTCGAACCCAGTTAGAACTTGCCAGCCTTGTTGTCTGAGACGTGTTTTAAAAAGCCATCCCCCCACCCCCCAGCCCGAGTAATTTTTCATATTTTTAATAGCAGGAATGGTCAGGACACATAGATATTATGGAGAAACAGACCATCTTGTTCAGAGACTTGGAACAAGAGGAGCTCAGCTGAGGACATGAAGCTGTGCACAGTGGAACACAGCTGGGTTTGATTGTCCAAACCTCGCGTTAGACTCACATCACGACCAGCTTCACCAGGAGCGCCGTTGACTCCAGGTGCACCCACAGCCCCAGGGGGACCACGAGCCCCAGGTGGACCAGCGATGCCGAGAGGTCCGGGTTCACCCTAGAGGCAAAGAAGATGAAACATTCCTCTCGTTGGATTGAGTGCAAATCTCACCCTCCCAGCACAACCCCGGCTAGGAGATACTGGTTGGAAAAGAGAAAATGCAGTGAGGGAATGGGCCACAGAATGGCAAGAAGCATCATTCACGTTCTTCTCGCCCTCTGCACTCAGATGGCCAGCTTCATGTAATTTTGGAATGTCGCTCCATACTAGGTGAGCGTAGTTGCATCTGATATCCCCAATGAAATGAATTCACAAAGTTGAGAGAGTTTATGGAGATGAGAGGATTCCTAGTTGCTGTCATGTATCAGATTTAATGGAATGATTCAGAACTTCCAGAGTTTCATTCTTTCTACAGGATAAATGATGCCAGCATTTCATGCTGCAGAGGAGTAAATGCAATTAGAGCTTATATAGTTCTTAAGCATGTAAAATGAACAAAAATCATTCTGCATAATGTTAAGCTGTATCTTTATAGCGTGTGTCTAAGGAAGGTGGTATTAAAGCTTCTCAGCTAAGTGACATGTGATCTGTATAAAGAAAATGCCATGAATAAAAAATCTTAAGTGGAGTTATTCAGTGATCAATCTGTCACATCTGAAGTGGCAGCTTTTAAAATCTTTTATTATGTTAATGAGAAGAAGAATGGTGTCAAACACTCACCACAGATCCAGAAACACCTGGTAGACCACGTTCACCTCGAGAGCCTGGGAGACCCAGAATGCCAGGAGCACCAAGGAGCCCTTGAGGACCTGGGGTGCCAGGAGGGCCCTGAAAAAGAGGAAAAATATTATTACTGGGGAGCCACGAGATGGTAATACAGGTTGGCTTGGCAAGTATATTTCTTTGTACCTGGTTCCTCCCTGAGACCAATGGGACAAGAGTGAAAAATGTGACCGAGATTAATGAAGCCATCCGGGGTGGTGCAATAGAGTTTTTATACAATCTATGCCAAGAAGCAAGTTTTGACCTTGGCCTCTAACTGAACCCAGTCTCGTAAAGGCACATTTCAGGGTAACGATAATACCAGACGAAGCGTGTTTAAGACATCGGTAGCTTACAGAGATGGATTCGTTTACGACAGGATGGCCATGGCAGTGGGATTCTGTTCTAATCCCAGGACCAGTGAGGTGCCATTCTGATCACAATGAGTTCCTTCATTTTTCGTCATCCCTGTCTAGTGCCTTCTAAGCAACTGCCAGAGTTCTGACAGCTCAGTATGTGCTGGACAGATTTCCTGGCTTGACTGGGCTCTATGTGAAAGCCTGCCGTGCTCATCGACAGATATATGCCACCTGGAGATCTGCGTAAAGGCTTTACTGTGATTCAGTACGAGGTATTACCAGAGAAGAGCTCAAAATCACTTACAGCAGTACCAGGCTCTCCAGAGGGACCCTTCTCGCCGGCAAAGCCAGGGGGACCATGTGCACCGGTTTCTCCTGTTCGGCCAACTGGACCTTGGTCACCCCGAGGCCCACGGAGTCCTTCTTTACCAGCAGCACCAGGGGGACCAGGAGGGCCAGTGATACCCTGTGAGCAAATGACTGAGTCATTTATTCTGTTAATGGTTGCAGACCCAGGGGAGAGCAGCTGAGGTTCTAGAGAGGAAGATGCAAATAGCTGAAAGCAACAAAATGATATCTTGGCCATTCCGGGGCTCTGCTGAGGCTCTGTCACATTCCCTCCAGTGGAGAGAGGCAACTCCCTGTCCTCCTCCTCCCGAGGCTGTGAGGAGGTAACTACTTGCGTTCGAGGCTACGGCAAATGTCTGAGAGGAGAAGAAATGCTGTGCTACCGGGCCCCTGGCATCTTGGAATGAGAACTCTGGAGAGTGAGAAGAGTGGGTCGTAAATGAATGGGACTTTGGATTTGGGAGGACTCTGCTCATTTCTTTTTGAAGAAAACCAATACTGGCATTTTGTTCATAATTAAGGAATCAGATATGCTCTCAACTAGGTTTAATTAAATGCCTACAGGGAATGAAGATTTTTCTGTTATGAACCTGTAAAAGGATTCCAAGAAATCAACATCTTTGCTATTTTTTTTCCCTGAAACCTTAACCGGAAGACTTAATCCTTGGTAATTAATTAAATTCTCTTGAGTCCTGACAGGAGAGTCTGAATCAGAATTAAATTAGAGGCCAAACCACCTTTAAATTCAGGAACAATTATACCTTAACAACGGAGGCAGAATGTTGGCCATAAAGGGTAATTAGATATAAAAATATCTGATATGTGACTAAAACTGTTCTGTTTTTTTATTTTTAACGAAGAGACCATGCCCCTAAAAGGGGACCTGTGTTCACATGAATAAAAGCCTCTTAAGCTGATCTTATAAAATATAATTTGTGATGATTTTGCCTTCATGTTTCAGGAAAACGATTTCAGACCAGGAAAGTAATAGCAAAATATTAGTAGCAGGTTTCCAGAGAGTTTATTGCCAGTTTCCTACTAGAAACAAGGCCTTTTGGCTACAGTAAATGACATATTTTGAAGTGATTTACTTACAGAGGGCCCAGGAGGACCAGTCCGTCCAGCAGCACCAGGGAAGCCAGTAGCGCCCTAGGAAGCAAGCACATTCAAGTTCTACTATCAGTACCAACTCTAGGGATTTGGGTAAGATGGAAATTTCTCCTCTGGCCAATCCTTAATACATGTGACCGAGGATGGACCAAGGAGCACGTAGGGCAGCCTCATATAGGGTATTTAACAAGGACTCCGAAGACCTCCCATGTCTGCACCTCTCTCCAGCAGCACGCCCCTGTTGCAACACCCGTATTTTGCATTAAGGCTCTGATGGTCCTTTTTGAAATGCTACCATATAACCTGATGCTTGTAAGAACAAGAAGATAAGACACCATGCCATTATTACACATTGATGTGTAATGTCTTATACCATGCTATCTTAACCACCTGGCTGGGTGCGAAAGAAATGAACAGTGCATAAGTACTTTTGTTTCCAGAGGAAGGTACAACAGACCAAGAGTATTAACTGCGGTCCAGTGAGAGCAGGAAAGAATGAGTGCAGCTCATTCCTAGGGAGTTTGGGTCCTGAAGGAGTCAGTGTAACAGCACTGGGTGCCAAGAGAAAGGGCATGGTCAGGCAGGAGAAGGCGGGGGCATCAGCAAAAGGACAGGGGGTACCAGAAATTATTTTTACCCATTTCACAATTCAACAACCTGGGGTTAACTTTGGTTATTACCTCAGGTGAAGCAGGAGCAGCATGCACTGCATGAGTTCCAGTTAGGATTAGTAACCCATGATCTAACTTCAGTATCGGAATTCCTATGATAAAGTAAACTTGGATCTCAGGAGTCTCCTGAGTATAGTTCTTAATTAACCAAAAATCTCCAAACTTTCAAGTTGTTTTTAATAGATTCTAAAGAAAGACATGTTACCAGAGTTCCTTGTAAATACTCACAGGGGGACCGCCATCACCACGACTTCCAGCAGGACCAGGGGGACCATTTGGACCCTAAATGGAAACAAACCAAAAAAACATGGGGGGCAGTCACAAGACATTTCCTATAAATGTTGCTTTTTTCCTCAAAGGTATCATTCCCATGTCTATTAGAGACCAATCCAGAAATTAAAAATGATGATCATCTGTGTCATGAAATAAATGTCCTTACTTCAGCGCGATGACCCTCATGGGTTATACTAAAGAAGTAAGAGGAGATGATGTTTATGAAACTTTACAAATTATAAAGTGGAATGCAAATGTTAATTCTTATTTTTTAAATCTTCTATATAGTATGTTCCTGGTACACAGCAGGTACTTGATTGATCTATGTGGAATTGTAAGATTTCATGGGTAGTGACA
>RCUC01119623.1:0-12706 GCA_003697995.1 Taxidea taxus jeffersonii | reverse complement strand
ACATACATACGGGGGAGAGGAATATTATGCAGCCATAAAAAAGAATGAAATCTTGCCATTTGCAATGATGTAGATGGAACTAAAGGGTATTATGCTAAGCAAAATAAGTCAGTCAGAGAAAGACAATTATCATATGATTTCATGCATATGTGGAATTTAAGAAACAAAACAGAGGATCATATGGGAAGGGAAGGGAGAAATAGGTTGAAACAGAGAGGTAGACAAACCATAGGAGACTCTTAATTATAGGAAACAAACTGAGGGATGCAGAAGGGGAAGAGGATGAGGGGATGGGGTAACTGGGTAATGGGCATTAAGGAGGACAATTGATGGAATGAGCACTGGGTGTTATATACAATGATGAATCACTAAACTCTACCTCTGAAACTAACTAACTAACTAAACAGGCAAAAAAGAAATTGAAAGTTCCAGAATTTTTGACAAAACCATTCCATTTTTCTGCATAAACTCTAAAGAAACATTCACATATGTACACAAATCACATATAAAGATGCTTGTGGCCACACTATTTGGATACAAAATCTTAGAAATGACCTTAATGTCTTTAAATAGAGAAATTATTAAATATACTACCCATCCCTGTCAAAGAAAACAATGAGATTTCTCTATTTTTACTGACATGGAAAACTTTCTAAGTATGTTTTTAAGTGAAGAAAGAAATTTGCAGATAGTAGGTAGATTCCATGTATGTAAAAAATAAAATCCTCAAATACTACATAATGTTACAGAAACATATATAGATGTAAACGTGTATAAAAACTTAAACGGGGACGCCTGGGTGTCTCAGTTGGTTAAGCAGCTGCCTTCGACTCAGGTCATGATCCCGGTGTCCTGGGATCGAGTCCCACATCGGGTTCCTTGCTCAGCAGGAAACCTGCTTCTGCCTCTGCCTCTGCCTGCCACTCTTATCTGCCTGTGTTCACTCTCTCTCTCTCTCTGACAAATAAATAAAATCTTAAAAAAAAAAAAAACTTGAACTGATACACATATCACATACCACAGTTTTGACAGCAGTAACCCACCCTGGAAAACAGAATGGGAAACAGGAGTTAGCAAGGAGGGATTTCTGCATTATTTGCAATAATTGAATTACCTATTAACAATATATATGCATATGACTTGAATAAAACATTAAAGCTTCTAAATTCAGAAACCAAATTCAAACATAGTTCAAATAGGAAATATTTGTTAAACGGTAAAATAAATCCAGTATCCAGGATACCAAAAAGCATTGGAGACTCTGCCAATAAGACAGAAGAAAGCTTCTCCCAGTTTCCCATTCTCCTCTTAAGGGAAGGAATTGGGTCAGTGGCCCGTCGCGACGGCACGAGGGACCGCATGGCGTGCAGGATCAGGAGACAACACAGCACCGCTTCTCTTGGAATACTGGGGTTCTCAGCTTCTCTACTATAAGTAAGAAAAATCATTTCTGAAAATAAAGTCTTATCCTCGAGCACGACTTTGCTGAGTGTAGGAAACCCACACTTATCTCACTAACAAAAATATTATCTCACAACAGTCAAGAAATGTGCCTGGTAAGACAGCCTTTTATTTACTTTTTATTTATTTATTTATTTTTTGGAGGGGGAGGCAGGGGGAGGGGCAGAGGAAGAGGGAGGCAGAATCCCAAACAGGCTCCACGCTCAGCACGGAGCCCCACAGGGAGCTTGGTCTCACCACCCTGAGACCAAGACCTGAGCTAAAATCAAGAGTCGACCGGGACAGGTTGAGCCACCCAGGTGCCCTGCCCTTTGTTTTTTAAATTTTTTATTTTTGTAAGACAGTCCTTTGAAAAGATACTATGACACAGTGTATCTTATACATTTAAGTAGATTTTTCATTAAATTGGTTTATGCCGCAGGATTCATCCTTATCAGAGTCCCATGTGATATGCAAATAAAATCCATTACCTTTCAACTGATAACATCCTGTTCTCAACACTTACTCACTGTTCTGAATACTGACAGGTCTCTGACAAGTTTACTGGCAGGCAAAGTGTTCATTTACACAAGAATGGGAATAGAACTTTGGGGTTAGTAAGTCTTTAAAGAAGAAAAACAAGAAAATTCAAATTGGCTATGGGGCATGATCCCTCCCAGTAGACACAAAGGGAAGAGGCTTCAGAATGATAAGCCTACCATCTCTGGCTCTATCATTTGGCTAGCTAGATTATGTTGTACTATAGTCTTCCCCCAAATTTCAGGGTCTTCAAACAATAAAAATTTTTTTCTTGCTGATATCAGATATCCGTTGTAGGTCAGCAAGGAGGCCCCATACATTCATTGTCACTCAGGGGACAATGCTGCTCTAACAACCACCATCCAGGACATTGTCACTCACAGTACAGGTTAAGCAAGAGAATTCGGGAGGGTTTTGCACTTGTAATAAGATGCTCTGGCCCAGAAGTGACACATATCACTTCTGCTCATTAACCAGAGTTATTTACATGGTCCCACTCCATCACAGGGATCCAGGAAATGCAATCTTACTATATTACAAGAGCAGAAAGTCATAAATATTTAGTGAACAACATTAATGATTAATGGATTCCTTCCTTTTATTTGCACACATTAGCCCGGTCCAGCGGCATCAGAGACATCCAGGCCAACACCATGTTAAATGAAGGGGTAAGTATTTTAAGGATTTGGAAACCCTGTGTTGGTTTAGCTGGAGAATAGAAATAACTCATGGCACCCAGGAATTTTAACATAAATGGAAACATTTCACTGATATCTAGTTTAGGATAATCTGTGCACATAGGTGATGCTGGGACATTTCTGCTAATTGCAAACAACTCATGATCAGTGACCCCCAAAGCTGGCTGATCTTCAGAATCACCTGGGTAACAAACAAACGAAAATGGCAATGTCTGGGTCTCAAACCTAAAGATTCTAATTCAATAGATCCTGGAATATGCCCCAAGAATCTATATACATAACCCCCAGGCCCCAGGATTCTCAGGATCATTAGATTTGGTAACTTTTGTTGAAGGCGTTCAAGTCCCAACCTCACAGACCATTCAGGCTGGTGAGTGACCAGGGTGACCCAAAGCGAGCCATGAGCAGCACAGCAATAGAAGGGAAGGGGTACCCGCGGAGGGTCAGAATAACACCCACTACTTGGTCCTCATTCTGATTTTCTGCTGCTGCATAGCAAACCATTCCCAAACTTAGTGACTTAAAATTGCAACAAGCGTTTCGTCCGCTCAAAATCTACATCTGGGCAGGGCTCTGCAGAGATGGCTGTTTCTGTTCCACGTGCTTCCAGGAAGGAATGCTTGGCTAGACCTGAAGTTGGCCCCAGAATGCTGAGTGTCAGCAGGGGCTGTTGACTAGGGACCCCAGCTCCTCTCCATGTGTGTCTGTAAAGTGCTACTTGGGCTTCCTTGTGGCATGGCATCTGGGTCCCAAGAGTCCATGTTCACAGAGCAGGAAGTAGAACCTTCCAGTCTCTTAATACTGGAGTCCAGAAACTGGTATGGTGTCAGCTGGGCAGCTTTCTATAAGTTAAGCAGTCACAGAGCCTGTCCAGATTCAAGGGGAGGGATACAGTCCTCCTCTCAGTGGGAAAAGTGTCAAAGGATTTGCAGCCATCTTTAATCTGACATTGTCCTTGCACTGCCTTTTGGGCTCAGGCTTCTCACCTGTGAAATCGGATAGTCAAACCGGATTACCTTTGAGGGCCTTGCTAATCCCCAAAGGCTATGAGTGACTGGACCTGATGTGTAATTTACTGACAGACAAAGAAGCCCAGGCTGCAAGACTGTGCCCTTTGAAAACTGGCGCACAGGGACAGCTGAACAGAGCCTAAGAGATAGGCAGGGCTCCTGGGGCACCCATGACCCTGGGCACTCAGGCTCCTCTGCATTTCCCACTAAACCCACTGCTGCTTTCCTTCCCAGAACCAAACTTGTGTCCTAATTCCTGAAACCTGACAGCAGCTGCCCTGAGGACGTCCTGACTGTGCGCACCCTTCTTGCCTCATCTCTTGGGCAATAATCCCTAAGTTAAACATGCAGGAACTGAACAAGAAATCTCAACGGGAGGTGGGCAAAGCTCACACGCACAACAAAGGGCTCCAGTAGGTGGGCTCTAGTCCCAGGTGGTCTGGGTTCAAACACCTCCAAGGCCACATTCTAACTGTGAGGACTTGGGGAACATGATGTCATCATTTTAAATTCCATATTTGTTTTAAAATGCAATGATACAGATAGAACCTGTTTCACAGAGTTATTGCAAGAGTTACTTGAAATAATGCATAGTAAACCCTTAGCACAGAACCCCATCCATAGTGGGCACTTGGTAAATATTGGCCATTGTTTTTATGAAGTCATAACGCAAATAGTCACTGTGTCCATCATTTGTCATGCATTTTGCAGAACCAGAGGACGTGGGTCTTGCTGGAATGAGCAGTGTTAGCCCAGGACCACTGATCTGCAGTAGGTCTGGCCACTGATGGCCAGAGTCCCATAGGGAAAAAGATAAGGGGACACACAAGCGTCTCACTCCTGCTCACCCTGCATCGGTGGGTGGAGAGTGCCACCTGGGCTGGGCATGGCTGGTCAGTCATTTACTGATGTGGACACACACCTCACATCCTAGGCCACCCAAGCCTGGAGATATTTGTTGGGTGTCTACCATAAGCCTATCCAACACAGGGACAAACAAGGACACCTTCCAGAACCTCGGCTCCGTTGCTCCGGTCTTGCTCTGACTTTCAGTCTGCCAGTCGAGAATCTGCAGCTTTCTCTGACACCCCAGAGGCGGCTTTGCAGCCTCTCCGCCGGCTGAGTGGGTGTGCGGGGGGGGGTTGGGGGGGGGGGCAAGACTGCACAGGCTCTGGACAACACTTTGATGGCCATATGGGAATATTTTGGTGATGCAGTAAAGTGTTATTCCTCAGTGTTATTACAAAACTGCCAGCTCACTTCTGGAGAAACACAAAACACAAACAAGCTGGCCTTGTTTGCTTTATCAATGCTGCACTGTGTGCTGAGCTTAGAGAGGCGGCTGCCCCAGCAGCATCTCGGAACGTCCCCGTTGACTCCTATGGGGGATGGCTGCGGGGCTCCAGTGCTTCCTGAGTAAGGGAAAAAAGCTGTGTCAGATGTGGCGCGGAGATTCAGACGTGAAAGAACTGGCATGTCAGTGGGTGATGACCAGCGCCCAACAAAGGAAGGACCCAGGCCAGCTCAGGGTCCGCCACGCCCATGGAGGCCCTCACACGCACATGCAAACACACGCACACACACAACACACTCCCGCCTTTGGGAGCCTCTACTCTGCACACCTCCTTGACCTTGAGATTCCTCGAGGTTTCTCTTCTCAGGCCCCTCACCTGCTCGCTGTGATCACCTCATGCTGTTATCTCTTTGCTGGCAGATTCTAAGTAAAGATGCAGCCCAGGCATCTCCCCGGGGCCCCTGCTCCGATGTTTCCAGAGGCCTCCTGGACGTCTCCACCCAAGGTTCCATGGCCCTTCAAACTCAGTGCTGTGTGTTGTCTCGAGTCCCTCCGCACCACCATCACAGAAGGCTCTGTTGAAGTCCTAACCCCAGGACCTGTGGATGTGACCTTCCGGGGAAATCAGGTCTTTGCTGATGTAATCAGGTTAAGATGAGGTCATGGCAGTGAGCCCTAATCCATTATGACTAGTGTCCTCAAAAGAAGAGGAAAATGTCCCAGGAAGATACACAGGGAGAAGACCAAGTGAGGACAGATGCAGAAACCAGAGCCACACCACTGCAAGCCAAGGACACCGAGGATTGAGGGCCACCGCCAGAAGCCGAGGAGAGGGAGGGAAGGATGCCCCCAGAGTCTCTGAGGGAGCCGGCCCTGCTGATGCCTCAAGGCTGGGCTTCTGCTGTCAAGAGCCGTGAGAGAATTCCATGTCTGTTGTTCAAAGTCACACAGTTCAGGGCACTCAGCACCCCTAGGAAAGGAATCCTCTCAACATGGCCCACACCAGTTCTCTGCTTTCTGCGTTTCTCAGGCTTGCTTCTCTTCTGTGTCATCTGTGTCCTAATAAATAAAACAAGCTGTCAAATCAGAAATTTGACTCCCTCTCCATCCTCACGCCAGCCCATCAAGCGCCCCATCATATCTGCTTTACCCCCTTTTACTTGCACCAGTCCCCGTGCTGGCTCAGCTGGTGCCTTCACCAGGGGAAGACTGAGGTGACCGCCCTCCTGCTGTGCACCCTGCGCCAGTCGCCCTTCATCTGACATCATCTGTGCTCCTGCTTCACATCCTGCAGGTGTGATCTAAGCCACCTCATGTCACACCCCTGCTTCAGCCTTGCTCTGCATTGCCCTCTCTGAACCCTCAACTCCCAGGCTTGGCCTGCAGGGACCTTTGGGAATGATCTGTTCCAGGATAACTGCCTCCATTTATCTTCTTTCATTCACTCCTTTTCCCAACCTTGAACTTTATGCTTGCTGAGGTTTTCAGGCTCTCATATTCTTTGATGCCTCCATGCCCTTGCAGGGGCTTGTCCTTGTGCCAGAAACCTCACCCCATCCCCTTATTTCCTGGTAAATGTTCGTTCTTCAAATCTTTGATTAAATGTTTTCTCACTTGTGCAACCTTCCAGACTTCCCCTGGGGCAATTTTGGGTAGCTTGTTCCCTCGGTCCTATAATGATAATTATCTTCTTCTATTATAACTGGGCTGTTTACATACCTGTCTCAGCACCATGCAATCTTGAGGGCGCATACTGTTTCTCCCCTTGTGTCTCTAATGCCTGGTGTCCGTTCATTTGTTCTATTCTGCTTTCCTCTTGTATTTAGTACAAGAGCTAGACAGTGAGCTAGACAGGGCCCTGGGGACACCATGACAAATGCTATTCCTGCCCTCTGAGTAATTACCGTCCACTGGGGATAAAACTAAGTTAACAGGTGACTAAGGGGGAAGCCCACAACACCACCAGGGACAAGGGCTATAGGAATCGGTAGGTGGGTATTTTGCTGAGCCCATGGAAGGAGGTCCAAGGTATGTGGTGAGAGCAGAGTGCTGTCAAGAATGTTTCTGGGTGGAGCGCCTGGGTGGCTCAGTGGGTTAAGCCTCTGCTTTCAGCTTGGATCATGATCTCAGGGTCCTGGGATCGAGCCCCGAATCGGGCTCTCTGCTCAGCAGGGAGCCTGCTTCCTCCTCTCTCCCTGCCTGCCTCTCTGCCTACTTGTGATCTCTGTCAAATAAATAAATAAAATCTTTAAAAAAAAATGTTTCTGGGTCTGCACAGCCGGAAAACAAGGGGAAAGGCACAACAGAGGGAAAAGGGGATGGGGCTGCCTATGGACACCAGATCCCAGGGGCCTCATAAGTCCATTAAAGAGAGAGGACTTACCCTGAGGACCCGTGAGTCATAGATGTGTTTTAAACACTTTGCTCTCCCCCCCCCCTTTAAAATTGCCTTTATCCAATTGCTTTTAATTAAAAAAGCAAAAACATAATTCTTGTAATTAGCATAAAAGCCAAAGACACAGAAACAAGAAATTAAAAACCACCCTGTCTCATGCCTCTGCCTGGAGGTAACAGATGCAGTGAACACGCTTCTCAACACTGGAATAAATACATGCAACACACGGGCATGGGTGCTAGGTTTTATGTGCTTTTAGTCCATTCTTTTTACAAAAAGCGATCATACTATACACACTTTTCACAACTTGCTTTTGCTCTCAATGTGTTAGCATCTCTCCAGATGAATATGTTGACAGATCTCTTTGTGGTACGAATACGGTCCCGCGGCACATGGGCACCATGTTTATTCCTTTACTTTATTGCTGATGGGTGACTGTGCCTCTCCTGATATTTTGCCGCATCAAACAGCCGTCCATAAACATCCATGTCTGTCTACTCTTGGGTACCAGTGCCTTTATATCTACTGCAATAACTGCCCAAAACGGGGTTGCTGAGTCAATGGTAGTATTTTGATCTTCAGTAAGCATTGCCAGATTCTTTTTCCTGGAGGTTTCAACCGTTCATACTATCAGCAAGATGTAAAAGTCTTCATCCCCCTACATGCTCTCAGGCACAAGATGTTATTGGTATTTTTAATTTTTGCCAATCTGACCAATAAATCATCACCTTTGACTTTCTCTGACCAGTCCCTTTTGGATCCACTTAAATCTTGATTTTCTCTTCTGTGAATTGCCTGCTCATGTTTTTCCTTATGTGCCTGTTGTCTTTTGCCATTTTATTACCAGTTTACAGGAGCCTTGGGTAAAATAAGGATAACATCTTTTCATATATTCTACCCACATTTAGCTGAACCTACAGTTTGCCATTTGACCTTTCTTATGGTGTTTTTTTCTTAAAATTTGAAAAAAAACCCCACACAGACACGTGCCCTTCTTTTTTCCCCTTCAGGTTTGTGGATTTCCACAGTTATTAAAAATATCCCCTGCACTCCAAAGTTATACCAATTTGGAAATTTGGAAAGTGAATTTTCCACTAGATTTTCCTCATATACGTTACGTGTTTCTTTGTTTACTTACAGTTAGATCTTTAAACCAAACCCATCTGAGATTTATTACTGTATATAGGAGCAAGAGATAGGAGGTGGTGTCTACCTTGGTTTTTTCTCCCAGATGGAGACCCAATTAGGTCAACGCCATTTCTTGAATCCATCATTTTTTTCCCACTGAATTGAAATGTCTCCTTTATCAAATTTTACATATGTCCACATCCTATGTCCATTCCTGACATCTAGCCCATTCCCTGAGCTATTCATTCATGTGCCAAAATATATCCTTTCAACGACAATTACTTTATCTTAAATTTTATTATTTGCTGAGGTAAATGTTTCCAATTTTTCTTTTTCAAAATTACTTGTCAAAGTCCACAAGTGTTCTATTACGATAACACACCATAATTACCCTTTTTAATTAAATTCCTCTGTGTTTCAAAGAGGATGTGGTTGAGAGAGTCCCAGCATATCCTGGCTGCTTGCACGAAGGAAGGCACAGTCACTCACGCAGGCTCAGTCATGGCGGACACCCTTGAGATCAGCCCCACAGGCCAGTTCTTGCCACCAGACTACCTGAAAGTACCTCAGAACTCTGGACCTTGCTTGCTTTTCTCCCCTTTCCCTCAGGTTCCAGGAATCACTTCACCCAGATCCTAGGGGCAGCCTGTCCCTGCTCCCCTTTGCAACTCTGTCCCAGGCCAAAGGGCTGCTTGCTGGGAGCTTTCCTTCCATTCAGATTCCTGCCAGTTCCAGGCACAGAGGACCAAATCCCTGCATGGCCAGCTGCCCCTCTGGCAGCCACCCAGGAGATTCCCCAGGCCATGCTGTTTTCAGCACAAACGCTCTCCTTCCAGCAGATACTTTCCCGCTTCCAGATCCCCCTTTGATTTCTCCCTGGGGCACCACTCCTGACCCTTTCTGAGGTACAGTCACACTGGGCCCCTCCTCACAGGCACTGCTCATGGTAACAGGAGGGCAATAAAGTCAGGAACATGTGTTATGGTTGGAACTATGTTCCCCGAAAATTCCTACCTTAAAGCCTAACCCCTAGGGCCTCGGAATGTAACCTGATTTGGAAATAGGGTGATTGCAGATGTAATTAGTTAAGTCATTAGAGTGGGCCCTCATCCAACAGGACCGGTATCCTTATAAAAGGGGAAATTTGAGGCTCAGAGGCACACGCACAGGGAGAACACCTTATGAAGATGAAGGCAGAGATTGGGGTGGTCTTGCTCAAAGCCAAGGCATGCCAGAGACTGCCAGCAAGCACCGGAAGCAAGGAGAGAAGCTGGGACCAGAATCTCCCTCACAGCCCTCAGAAGGAATCCCCCCTGCTGACACCTCCATCTTGGATTTCTAGCTTCCAGAACTGTGAGAAAATAAACTCCTGTTCCTCAGGCTACCTATTCCGTGGGACTTTGTTACAGCCACCCTAGCAAACTAATACCCCAAGGAGACACAGCTGACAGCAGCCTGCCCCCCCTCTCTCGATCTTTGCTGGGGTAGATCCCAACAATCTTCAAAAATGTGTGTTTGCGCCACAGTGACATTGGCCCCAGAGCCTCGCTCTCACCTGGGAGGGAAGCCCCTCAGACCACCCATTGCCTCTCTCAGTCTAGACCCTTTGCAGAGGCAGGCTGAGGGCTGTGACTTCCTGGGGTGGGGGCAGGGGGGTGCAGTGGAGCTCAGGAGGGCAGTGTGGTGCCTAAGCTTCGGGAGTTCAGCAGGAAACTAGGAGTTAACAACAGCTCTGCAAACTGCCTAAGTCCAGCATGCGGGGGTTTCCGGGACTTATCCTCTGGAACCTTCCCACTGTCTGTCTGACTCTCCTGCACAAGATCCTCACTCTCTGAAATGTGTGGAGATGACCTGTGGGATAGGACTGTGTCCAGTTATTCCTCCTGCCACCCCACGGCCTAACCTAGGGCCTGCCTCACAGCAAGTCCTTAATCTCTGTTTATTGCATGGATGGATGGATGGATGGATGGACAGATGGACAGATGGTTAGACAAATGAATGGACAAAACAGGCAAGGGGATCCCTTGGGCTAAACTTTCTGCGGTACGTGATTCACCAAAGCAGCTGTGAAGTCATTACCTCAAGTTGCTTCTGGGAACCGAGTAAGCCATTGAATCCCTGCGGATCCCTGTTCTTGCCACACGGACCCTGCATTCTTTCTCATTCTCTCTGGGCTGAAAGTCTCCCAGGTGCCAATCACCACAGCAAGGCTTCCAAGTTCCCTCCTATTAGTGCTCCCTCCTGGCAGCTCTTTACAACACTTCACAGAAAGGAGGTTTAAATAGCCTCTGGCAAGTCTCCCTGGAATTCACAGCCACCACTCCCCTCACCCCAAAATCTACCAAAAGCTTCAGACAAAACCTAACGAGGAAACTCTGCATTTAAAAATGGATCTCTTGCCCTGGCACTTCAACAGCTTCTTCCTTTTAGAAAGCACAGGATCATCTTGAAACAACTGCCCCAGCTAAGGTATGTGAAGAAACAAAACAAAATAAAACCCTGAGGCTGATGTGTCACTGTATTCCAGAAATTTCCACAGATGGGAACTGCACTGTGGAGAGTGACTGCCAGAGCCAAGGAGAGACTTCAAGAGACACTGGGGACTTGAGGACTGGGAATGGCAAGAAAAGTGCCCTGAGCTTGGCCCAACTTGGCTCTTAAAGAGAACCCCACCATTCATTAACCAGCCCTAAAACCTGCTAAGTGAAAAAGAAAAATAAATGAGCTCATTAAATCCAGAAGGAAGGAAGACCTGGAGGGCTTAACGGAGGAAATTCCCAACACCCAATTGGAAAAACAAGGGGGTGTGGGGCTCAATTAGATTAATAGCCAGGAGTAGGGGCTGGCCCCCTAGTGAGGGGGTTGAGCCCTCCATGGAGGACTGGAAACAGGCGCCTGCAGAGGAAAGCAGGGCTCGGAATGCAGCCGGCTGGGATGGTCGGTGTGGTTTACCAAGTCAAGCAGTCCAGGTCTTTGGTCACACTGGTGGAGAAGCCAGTTGGGAAACACCGGGGGAAGTTCCAGGAGCATGACGAATTCGGCCCAGACTGCCAGACTGTGGTCACTGCCCATGACCAACACAGTCTCAGGTTTGGCTTAGTAATGCCGCTCATCACTTCAGCCTTCCCTCCTCCATCCGTCCAGCTTACGAAGGACGGGCCGTCTTGAGTGCCGGCACCCCACCACGTGCACCTTGGGACCTGACTTGGGCTCACTCCCACCACCCTCTCTAGGTGCTGGTTCCTGGCCCAGTTCCCCCCCTTGACCATGGACTCCTTCTTCTTCAATGTTTGAGGCTCATTCCCCGTATCTGCTTTTGTCTTGAGTAAAAGAGAATTCTCCTCCCACCACGGCAGCCCTAGGCCTACACAAACAATGAATAATGTCCTGGGCACTGGGGCCTGGGCAAGAACAACAGGAACACAGATGAGGGAGTACCTAACTCCACCTGGATGTTAGGGGAACCACAGGGAAAGAAAGCCTTCTTGGGCAGAGGAGACAGACTTTCCCCCAGAGAAGCAGGATAGAGGGCACAAGTAGCTCCAAGCAAAGGAGCAGTGGGGGCAAAGACAGATATGTGAAAGGGGGATGCACATTAATGAGAAGCCCACGTGCTACCAAGAAGAAGCAGTGGTCACGTTCATTCTGTGCCCTTTGTTCCCTCCCACTCTTTCTGCCAGGGACTGTATGTAAGTCAGAATGATTTTCATGGCTGACTCCCAGGCCAAGCCATTATTTGTCTAAACTTGGAATTTCACAAGGAACCTGAAACATGGCAAGATACATTTCCAGCTATCTTCTCCTTGCCATCCTCTTCCAAGGTAGACACCATTCTGGAGAGGCACCATAGCATGACAGGACAAGAAAATAAACTGTAGACTCCTAAGATCTGAGTTTGAATCCCAACTCCACTAATCACTAGCTGTGTGACACTGGATTGGTTACTTAACTTCTCTGAGCCATACTTTCCTCATCTGTTAAGGGGGGGGAGGAATAAATACTTACCAAATAAACTGGTCATGAGGATAGAAATAACATATGCAGAATACACCGTGCCGCGCCCCCCGACAGGTGCTCTAAGCTATGCCCATGTTCAAAGATGGCAGCTGGTGTTATCCTGGATTGTGGGATGCATCATCCCATCCTGCACCCCTCAGTGCCAGCTCCTACTCAGAAAAGTTAAGAGGTGGCTTAGTCACCG
>ML099466.1:11314-23563 GCA_003697995.1 Taxidea taxus jeffersonii | reverse complement strand
TTCAGTTTGTTAGTATAAATTGTCATAGCTGGTTTACTGAAAACAAACATTTTAAATTGGTTTACCTCAGGATGCTGTGCAGAGAAATGGGTGAAGGATAAGCTGTCTAGACGTAGCCCCACTTAGCAGGATGGCCCTCTTGTACTTCTGGATGCCCCCACCTTTGGTGACCATGACACTCATCTGGGTGGCATGCCACATGTGTTGGTTTAGTGTTGTCTGCGTTGTCCTAGAGTGACATGGGTGTCAGGCTGTCACCATTCACACAAATTAAAAAAACAAAAAACAGGGGTGCCTGGGTGGCTCAGTGGGTTAAAGCCTCTGCCTTTGCCTCAGGTCATGATCTCAGGGTCCTGGGATCGAGCCCCACATTGGGCTCTCTGTTCGGCGGGGAGCCTGCTTCCCCCTCTCTCTCTGCCTGCTTCAGAGCTGCCTATTTGTGATCTCTCTCATTCTCTCTGTCAAATAAATAAATAAAATCTTAAAAACAAAAAACAAAAAAGCAACAAAAAAACCTTTACCGAGGGAGCATCTTTGGACTCTGTTTTCAAAACCTCCTGAACCATGACTTGGAGCCAGCAGAGTAGGCTGGGGCTGTGGACTTCAGCACAGGCATCAACATTGCTGATCAAGGAATTACAATTTATGTCCATTCCAAGTTGTAAATGCTAGTCTTTTTTTTTTTTTTTTTGTCCAATAAAAAAAGACCATTAACTTAAAAAAAGTCTTGCTCAATTGGGTGTTATACTTAACTTATGAATTAAATTAACTTAACTAATGAATCATTGAACACTATGCCAAAAACTGATTATGTGCTATACAGTGGCTAACTGAACATAATAAAAAAAAAAGTGTTGCTCAAAGTTGCATGATTAGCATCTTGTACATTTGGGGAGACAAGCAAGTAAGGAGATAATAATATGGTCTTTGGAAGTCAGTATTAGCAAAATACACACAAACTTTTTCAGAGGAAAAAAAGATACAGAAGCAGTCAAGAGAATCATCAGAGAAAATTCTTATGAAATAGCTTTTTTCTTTTCAAAATTCTCCAGTAGATGATAGGTTTCCTATCTTTGAGGGCAATTAGGAGAGGTCAGGAGGCCTTAGAGAGATAGAAGCCTCATGTGATGTGTAGCCTCTAGAATCTTTTATGGATATTTTTAATGTGCAGGAAGCACAAATTCTGGTAGGTTTTTCACCTACCAAGTTTCTGTTCAGCTCATAGCTCATATGCCAGATGGTGATGCAAGACAGTTTTGATGGAATGGTAAAATTGTCACACTGTTTTTGATAACAATCCCTTTTCTTTTTCAGAGTCTGTCTGTCTCTTTGCTCTGGCATGCTCTTCCCCAGGTCTCGCTTCCTTTGCTGCCATCTTGGTCCTGCAAAGGGCTAAAATGCTACAGAAGGCATTAGCTCTTAATGTCATGCCTCCTTTCACCTCCTGTGGCAAGAGCTGTGACCTATCTCCCCCACCATAGATTTGTGCTTTTTACAAGGGCTGCGTTTAGACCCTAAGGAATGGAAAATTACGGAAAAGGAAGATGGGTCTAGGATAACAGTAAGGAAAAGATTCTGGTTTTTTAGTGACTACTACAACATTCTGTCAGAGAGGCTAGTTGTGGAGAGACTGTGGAAAAGTAGTGAGGACAGGCAGGTTCAAAGAGCCTACTTTTGTTACTGTCATCCCCTGACCTGCTGAGTCTGAGCTCAGAGGAGTGTGGATTGTCTCTGATTGTACACTTCCCATCAACTTGGAGGGCTTGGGGGCCATGTCTCCATACCCTCAGCCTGAGGTCTCTCTCCAGCAGCTGAAGGAGAATTACCATTAGCACTTTCTACTGTTCCCTTCACTGTTTTTCTAAGCAGGTATGGAAACGTGGCAAACAATTCTGAGAAACGTGGCACATAATTTCTGAAAATTTTGTGGGCACCTACAGCAAATAAATAGTACTTAATTTTTAGGTTAAAAGTGTCTCAAAGTCTTTGTAGCTATTTTTTTTTACCTTAACATATGCTGCTGGTTGTCTTTTGCAAAAGTTTATCTTCCTGTTTTGTTTAGCTAAATATTAAACTTATTTCATATTCCTTGAGTACATTATATTTTATATAGCTTAAATTTTTCTAAGCACCCCATTCATTTCAAGAAATGTCTTGGTTGGGGGGGCACTTGGGTGGCTCAGTCGGTTAATAAGCATCTGCCTTCAGCTCAGGTCATGATCTTGGGGTCCTGGGATCCAGCCCTACATCAGGCTCCCTGCTCCGCAAGGGGTCTGCTTTTCCCTCTCCTTCTGCCCCTCCCACCCCGCTTGTGTGCTCTCTCTCTCCCTCTCAAATAAATAAATAAAAATCTTAAAAAAAAAAAAAAGAAATGTCTTGGGTGTGTGAAAACTCTGACTTGGTCACTTTTCTCTTTTGTAAACAACATTGTGGTTGACAAGATAAACTCTACCAAAAATAAAAATAGGAAAAAACAAGGGGGGAAGCCCAATGTGCTGCATGTATGAGCACAATAGTTTTTTTTTTTAAGTTTTTATTTAAATTCTAGTTAGTGAATATGTAGTATAATATTAGTTTCAGGTGTACGATAGTGATTCTAGTAGAATAGTGATTCTACACTTCCATACCACACCCACTGCTCATCACAGCAAGTGTGCTCCTTAATCCCCATTGCCTATTTCATTCATTTCCCCCCCACCTCCCCCTTGATAACCATCAGTTGGTTCCGTGTAGTTAAGAGTGTTTCTTGATTTGTCTGTCTCTTTTGTTCCCCTTTGCTCATTTGTTTTTGTTTCTTAAATTCCACATGAGCGAAATCACATGGTATTTCTCTTCCTCTAACTTATTTCACTTAGAATAATACTCTTTAGCTCCCTCCATGTCATTGCAGATGGCAAGATTTCGTTCTTTTTTATGGCTGAGTAATATTCCATTATATATATCACATATTCTTTATCCATTCATCAATCAATGGATACTTAGGCTATTCCCATATTTTTATTTTAAAGATTTTATTTATCTGTTTGACAGACAGAGATCACAAGTAGGCAGAGAGGCAGGCAAAGAGAGAGGAGGAAGCAGGCTCCCCGCTGAGCAGAGAGCCCGACTCGGGGCTCGATCCCAGGAACTGGGATCATGACCCAAGCCGAAGGCAGAGGCTTTAACCCACTGAGCCACCCAGGTGCCCCAGGCTATTCCCATATTTTGACTATTGTAGTTAATGCTCTATAAACTCCGGGGTGCACATATCCCTTTGAATTAGTATTTTTGTGTTCTTTGGGAAAATACCTTGTAGTAGGCATAGTAGTTTTTTTTTTTTTTTTCTGTAGAGAGAAAGTTCTGTGAGACTGAAGTTTCTGCTTTGACCTATCATAGAAAAGCTAAAACCAACATTGCAAAAATAAGAACTATAATATATTTTCTGAAGACTCTAAAATTTAGTTAATGGACTCTCTCTTAAGAAGTATGCTACAACGGGATGCCTGGGTGGCTCAGAGGGTTAAGCCTCTGCCTTCGGCTCGGGTCATGATCTCAGGGTCCTGGGATCAAGTCCTGCATCAGGTTCTCTGCTCAGCGGGGAGCCTGTTTCCCACCACCCCCCCCACCTGCCTCTCTGCCTACTTGTGATCTCTCTCTCTGTCAAATAAATAAATAAAATCTTAAAAAAAAAAAGAAGTATGCTACAACTATAAATCTTTAAGAAACCCATATTATTTGGGTTCCAGCCAAACCTTGGATTTGCATCTCTCATTAACATGAAGATTTTCATATGGACCCTTAATGCTCCAGTTGTTTCGAGTGCACTTGAAAATGGACTAGAAAAACTTGGCTAGTGGATGTTGAATTTTAGCTGCAGCATGCAGTTTTTATGGAAGCTCCTGTTAACTAGACAGTCTGATCCAGAGGTATATGATGCAATGAGATCCATACCAATTGCTTTGAAAAGCTTTTTCTCTCTACCTTTATTTCAGTGTCAAATGACCCATGAGACCTGATCCTCAGATGTTGAAAACATTCATTTTCCAAATAATTGGATGTGGTGGGTGTAAAAGCAAAGGGCTACTGAGACACTCTTTCTTATGTGGACTTAATGGGATACAAAGAAGAAAAGTTCAAAGCAGTATGTGTGAAAACAATGGGAATTTATCACAATTCTTGATGATATTTCCCTTGAAGATAACGAGATGAAATATTTAGTGCATTAGATTTTTAAAGGGTGCTTTAGTTGTCAGTCAGTCTCATGTCTGCATGTTCAAACTGATGAGACCAGTATTCTGTAGCTGGAGGCAACTGGCTAAAATTAATGATATAAAACACAGGCACCTTGACAGCAAGTCATTTTGCAAAGCTAGTGGTTGTGACTCAGAGAAAATTTGAAATTAAGTCTGTCTTGGAGTAAGGGCCATACTTTGAGGGATTTTAGTCATTGACCATCAATCAAAACACCAGCTTATAATCAAAATGCATGGTTTTAACTTCGGTAGCAAAATCTCTAAGGACTTGTATTAAGAGTCATTGTCATAGGAGTTGATCACATTCTCCTAGGAGAAAAGTCTATGTGAGTGGAAGATAAATTAAATCACTCTTTACTGTTTGACAGCTTATCAGTTCAGAACCTTAGTTTAGGCATAGGGTCTAAAGGATGCTTTACCACTTGTCCTAAATGTGGTAAGTGAGGTGATATTTGGGGAACAATAGCCAGGGCCAACCAAAGCAAAATTGTAAAGAATATACCAATTCTAGCAACAACATGGTTTCTTTTGCTGTCATCCTACAGAATCACAGGAGCCTGAGGCTGTGGGAATGTTTCCACAGATTGTCCTGGGCTGTCCCTCAGCCATCATCAGGCAACTGCGTTCTTTCCTTTTTTCCTGAAGGATTAATTTCTGGGTAGAACCATTCTTTTCATTTTCCCCATTATTTGGGATGTGAATGAGCAGAATTGGGTTGTTGAGTCTTGCAAGGATATCAATTTCTCTATAATTCTCTGTGATTAGCTATTATTCCTTTCATCTAAGTTGTTGCATGAATCAAGGTGAAGCTAAATCTCCTAAACTATTGGACTTTTCCCCAAATCGACCAGTTTAGGGAAACAATGTGGCCACCTTATTCCTGAGTAATGATAGGATTTTAAAGCTTTTTTATTTAAATTAGCAACTAAAGATGTGTGTGCATACTTACATTTAAAGATACATGTACTTATAGACTCTTTACATAAAAAGAACTAGTTAATGATCTATCATTAGGCTTTTTTAGATTTTAAACTATCACCATTAAAAGTATTTTGTATTTCTCAATAATATCTAGTTAAAAGTTCCCATCAGTTCTGTCACTACACATATAGTGTGAAATAGATACACAGAGAACATGTTACTTTAACCTCACTTGTGAATAAACTTGTGAACACACTTTTTGTATCTAAAATCTGCCCTAGATACATAAAGTCAGTTCTTACAAGCAAAATACTTTCAGATAAATGTTTTTATTTGATCTCGTATAGCCTTAATTTTATGGACAGAAATAAATAAGGTGAAAGAAAACACACATAAAAACCACAATATTCCAGAAAAATATTATGCTTTTTTAAAAAAGATTTTATTTATTTATTTATTTGACAGAGAGAGGGAGAGAGAGAGACACAGTGAGAGAGGGAACACAAGCAGGGGGAGTGGGAGAAGGAGAAGCAGGCTTCCTGCTGAGCAGTGAGTCCAATGTGGGGCTCCATCCCAGAACCCTGGGATTGTGAACAGAGCTGAAGGCAGATGCTTAATGACTGAGCCACCCAGGCGTCCCCCAAATTGTACTTTTTAATGATTGAATAAATCAACTATTTTTGTTCATGTGTTTAAATTTTTTTGAAAGAATGGATTCAATCTTAGAAAGTAAGAGGTATGTTATTTATGAACACAGATTCACAGCCATTTTAAGCCTAAAAATACTTTTGTACAGGAGAAAATTATAATTCAACAAATTTTAGTACTTGTAAGAATATGGGTTTGGATATTATGATGTTGTAGGGAGATATGTATGATGTAGGGATGTCCCATTGTTTTCTTTTTTTTTTTAAGGATTTTATTTTTTTATTTGAGAAACACAGAGATAGAAAGAACACAGAGGGAGAATGAGAGGAAGAAGCAGACTCCCCACTGGGCAGGAAGCCCTGCACTCATGGGGCTGAATCCCAGGACCCTGGGTTCATGACCTGGGCGGAAGGCAGACCCTTGACCACCTGAGCCACCCAGGCAGCCCAACATTTTTCTGTTCCTAGCAGAGTTATATCACTACTTTAAAATCTGAAGTAGCCAAACTATTTTTTTATGTTTCTTCTTTTTTTTAAATGTTTCTTAAAAATCCAGAAAAATAGTGAATGTATTCCTTAATATAATTGAATATATTTGTATTGTGGATTTTATTTCTAAAGTAAGTGTGGACTAATGAGGCATTTCTTATCATCTAATAAATGTAGTGCAGCTATGTAGATAAGGGAGCAAACTTCAAAGATTGGATATTGTTTATTGCATTAAAGATATATTGGTCTTACTGTGATTCAGAAAACCCATGTAACTAATCAGTCATTAGATTGACACCAGCTGTGTAGAATTTTTCTATTTTAAATTTTCATCATTTAGAAAATTTATATGCAAGACATTTCTTATTTTCACTGTCTTTGATTTTTTTTGTTTATATTTTTGACCCCCTATGCCAAAGAAATCCTTTTTTTTTTTTTTTTTTTGCTTATGAGTAGTTTTAGTGATAAGATGTTTCTGGTTTATGTTCTACCAAAAGACAAGGAGGGATTCTTAATGAATTTATTTGAAAAATGGAGAGAATAACATAGAAGTTCATTTAGAGGATAGCAATATAATAAATTAAGGGTATTGCTTTGGGTTAGAGAAATAGAAATAACATGATTTTTCTTTCTCTTTACTCTTTTCTACAGATATTCATTTATTATAAGGCAGGACTGTAGCATTAATTAATAAATAATAATGGCATGGAGCATATTCTTTGGAATGCAGTTCATGGCTTCTTGCCCAGGGCAGCAGAACAGCTGTTTCTGCTGAGTTATTGGAATGTGAGAAGCAATGATGTAAAACCCTTCAAAGCACAGAGAGTAAGGGGATTTTTTCCCTCTCTTACATCGCAATGAATAGAAGCTTTAATACACAAAGAGAGAATTCAGAGAGCCCTGTACACTTTGAGCGTAACACTTCTTCCCTTTGCACATTCCCATTCTTCCACTAGATTCCTTAGTGTGAGATGTTTCAGGGCTTTTTGGTCACACAGACTGTTCTGTTCTCGCATGAACCACTCAGAACCAGACCCCCTTAGAGTCTCCCTACGATGAACACTGGTCAGAACTCCGGAGTGAGAGGGTGGAGGGTCAAGCGGAGGGAAGTTTGGGTGTGGCTCTGGTGTGGCGGGGAAGGCTCTGGAGCTGAAGGACCTTAGATCCCAGATCTGCCTCTTAGCTCTGGGACCTTTGTCAAGTTACTCAGCATCTCTGTTCCTCAAGTTTGTTTGTTTTTTTTTTAATCAATACATGAGGATAATAAATAATAGGATCAACCCTGTGGGGTCCTTGATGACTATTATCAGAAAAGATTTATGTAAAGCAAAATGTCTGACTCATGTAAACAGTGAATAATGGTAGCTATTTTTATGAGGCATTTTATTCCAAAGCATTTTTTAATAGGTTCATTGTATAGAAGGTAGCATTTATGGTATTGAATGATCTACTTAAAAACTATACTGGAAAGAAAATCAAGCAGATCCTGATCAGATGCTACGCAATACCTGCTATATGATTTAGAAAAGTCATTCAATCTCTCTAAATCTCAGTTTTCGTATCTGAAAAATGGAGGTAATAATGGCTTATATTGATTCTATGCTTATCACATGCTAGGTACTGTGCTAAGTGCTTTATTAATTAATTTTTTTATTTTAAGATTTTATTTATGTATTGGGTAGGGGGAGCAGCAGAGGGAGAGGGAGCCACAGAGCAGGGAGCCTGACGCAGGTCTAAATCCCAGGACACTGGGATCATGACCTGAGCTGAAGGCTACACTGAACCGGCTGAGCCATCCAGGCGCCCTGTGCTAAAGGCTTTGTATGTCTTAGCTGATTTCATCTTCCTAACAACCTTACTTGATTGGAACTATTAACAACTTTATATAGAGGAAGAGACAAGAGAGAAATCTGATTCCATTCATTTGAACAGTTCTGCTGGACACCTAATATGTGCCAGACATTTTTTCTTGAACCTGGAGATGTAGCCATGAACAACATAGACAAAAAGGGCAAAAGCAGGGGCCTTTATAGGCCTATGTTCTAATAGGGGAAGTGAATGAACAGTAATTTTAGAGAAGAAAATATATCATATATTGGAGTGATGAGTGCAAAGAAAAAAATTTTAAAAAGACAAAGAAAGCATGAAACATGTGGGATGATTTGTAATTTTAGGTAGGTCACCAGGGATGATCTCATGGCAAAAAAAGTGAGATTTTGAGGGTAAAAAACCTGAAAGGATTGGGGTAGAATTCTAGGGAGAGGAAAGAAGCAAGTGTCTGCATTTTCGAATGCTCCCTTAATACTGCTAGTATAAACCTACCCACTTCTTTAAGCTCTTGAGAGGATCAAATGTAATAATATGAATAAGATTTATAAACAATAAAGCACCAGATAAGAAATAATTATTATTCAAAAGAGGAAGAGAACATTGTGATACAATTTAGTATCAGACAGAGGTCTATTAGATTTTCTCTACTCTTTTTGTTCCTTAAAACTATGTTTTCTAATACAGAAGATGATGTGAATTCACTTCCTAAGGCAAATCTCTATAGAGAAAAACACATTGTCTGTCATCCACCAGGTGTAGACGCATCACTGAATTTCAATAGCTCCTTGGAAAGTTTCAGAATAGTTTCTGCCTGTAATGGAGACAAAACATATTTTCTAAAACCATCTTGATTTCTCAAATGAAGGCAACTTGGGCTACCAGAAATTTCTTTCTCCTCTTGTGATATTAAGTTCAAATGATGCAGCTCTTTCAAAGTTGTTTTCAGTCCATTAATCATTAGTCACGCATATGATTCAGCCCAACCTGACTCAAAATTAGTACTGAAAACACTTATGAATTTTGCTTACCAGCTTCATGGTTCTCTAATGACCCAGCTGACACCAAGTTAGCTAGAATGACTGACCATTTATTCCACTGATTAAATCCACTATATCCGCTCATTTTTCATTGTTTCTTTTTAAGGTACGGTGGCTTTAAGTAAGAATAGTTCCAATATATCTACTGAAGTTTAGGAGTCTGCAAAATAAAAAGGATTTATTTATGAGAAACTCACATAATTAAAAGAAGCTTTTCTTTCAGGGCTGCAAAACTTTTAAGTCATATAACCCACAGCTTTATGCCTTGTATAAATTCTGACGATAGTGAGTACTACTGTTAGTTAAGCAACTATTGATACCCTGGGTGATGCTTCCTGTTTCATTCCTGTTATTAAAAAAAAAAAAAAAACTTTAAATGTATAATATCCCCATCGGGTTTGTGGTGAAATAGCTTTCCAAATGTATGGGGGAAAATTATATAGAGACCCTTTGGTATTTGATCCTGAGTTGAGAAAGCATATTCATAGTGGAATCAGGGAAAAATTCCAGACAGGCTTCTGAGGAGCAGAGAGCTAAATTTTGGGGGGTATTTTTTATTTAACTCTCCTGGATTAGATCCCATTTTATCTATCTTGTAGGATTTTTTTTAAAGTCAAGAAAATGTTTATAGAAGATGACTTTCTGAAATATATACAAGTATTTATAATCATTGGCTGAAATATTTTATTATGTATTTATGGCAACCTATTTCCCCATGTGATTGTTTGCTAAATCTGTGTTACATACAAGTATGTATTAGGTAATCTGAGTCACAGCTTTTGAGGAACTTGGAGTCTAAAGAGAAAGAAAAAACACTTAGAAAAGGCTGTTTTAAGAATTAACTGTTTTAAAATATTAACAATAATAACTAAAGTAATGCTTAAACAACATAACACTAAGCTGCTCTCTTTGAAGCCAGTAGTCCTTGGATAGCTTTCTTGTTCTCTCCCATTTCCTTTTTTTCCTAAACCTTTGCAGCTTCCTAAGTTTTTTTCCTGTTTAGATAATTTTTTATTAATAAGATAAAAACTTTGGGATTCTTTGCTGTCCAGGGGATCCAGCAAGTTTGCTTCTACAAAGAATATGTGTGTGTGCACACGTACATATTTGTGTGAATTTCTTCCGTATAGGGAGGGAAAATCGGGCAGATTATCAATTTGTATGTATAATGTTGCTCATCATATGTATTTGATAACACACATAAATCTATAGATCAGTACATATGGCAAATTCAATGTCGTTGTTTCCATCATTTATGAAGTGCATATTTTACCAGATTGCAAACTACAACTTGAAAGGCATTGTTCTATTAAATTCTATCATCCTTAAATTGTACATTTCTTATCTATAGCATATTTGATACTCACTTCTAAGATAATGGCATTTTCCAATTGGAAGGGTACAAACTCTTCACTTTTCACGGAGACAAAGAATGGTCCAGAGATTTATCTAATGCCTAGTACTTGGTAGGCCTAGAATCCTGGTCACATCTGTAGGCACTTGACCATTGCCAGCAAGTGGGCACAGATTGTATGTGGAATTTCAGGATGTATTGCATCCATTTAGAGCTAAACATGATAAAGAAATTTAAAAACTGAGGCGCCTGAGTGGCTCAGTGGGTTAAGCGTCTGCATTAGGCTCAGGTCATGATCTTGGAGTCCAGGGATGGAGTCCTGGGGTTGGTCAGTTAGCCTCCCTGCTCAGCCAGGAGTCTGCTTCTCCCTCTCCTTCTGTCCCACCCCCTGCTTTTGTGCTTTCTTTCTCTCTCTCTCACCCACTCTCTCAAATAAATAAATACATAAATAAACAAATAAATAAATAAATATATTTTTAAAAAAGACATTTAAAAAGTCAAAATAATTGCTATTTCTTCTGTCAATGTGACTGACACCAATTCATTTAACCTTGAGGGAGTTATGGGAGTGGCTTTAGTGTCATAAGAACCATGGCCTATTTTTAGCAGAAACTTTGTATCACCTTTTATTGACTGGATGATGCAATAATAAGTCCTGAAAAATTAGCCAAAGTTGCCTCATTATGCTTTTTCTATGCTGATGGGAACAGTGTTGCTGAATTTCAAGAGATTAGCATAATTAGTTCAATGAAGCAACAGCAAAAGGGAAGATTTCTCTTCTATTACTTGAATCATATAGAGTTAATAAGTGTTAAAATTGATTTTAAAAAATCTGTATATAGTTCTAGGGAGTGTCTAATATTCAAAACTAGTTTGGAGTATGGGTGGGAGAGGAAAAGAGGAGTGAGTCAGTCCATAAATTAGGAGCAAAAAAATTGGGTGAATTCAGATTTTAAGCTTACATTTCACACTGCTCTCTGTATTTCATCATGAAGTCCCCATCTTGTTCCTCATAAACCCCACCAGAAATCTAACCCAGCAAGCGCCTCGCCCTACAGGTGGTGCAACTACCCCAGCCCATCACTTTCCACCTCCCAACCTCCACAATTCGTCTCCGCCTCCTGGGGGTTCGCCCAGTGTTCCACGCATGCGCACTCTGCTCTGCTGCCCGGCGTGCTGTGAACCCACGCACTGGTAGCTGATGTCCACACTCATTTTAGGTCCCTGAATAAATGTCACTTTTTTAGAGACTTGGTGTCTGAACACTTCATCTGGAAGGGCCCTCACCCCATCACTCTACCACCTCACCTCTTTGTATCTCTAACTGGCCGTATTCTGTCTTCATTTGTTTGTTTTCTGCCTCCGCCCACTGGCACGTAAGCTCAGTAAGTGTGGGGGTCTTGGATTTGTTCCTTGCTAGGACTCCAGCACCTAGCTTATTTCCTGGCACTTAGTGGGTGCTTAATAAATAATTGAGGGGAAATCAATGTGTTTTCTTCAGAAGAAGATAATTTTGAAAGGCAACAGGGAAGGAAACAGATAAAATTCCTTCCTTTGTGGAACTTAAAATATTTGTTTTGTATAAAGAGTAGACTCCTATTTTAGTAACTTTATGTACATTGCAGCGCATTAACACAGAGCATATGTTCATATCAGGTTTAAAGAGACCAGGGAATGAGAATAGGAACAAAAGAAGATAGATGGAATCCTTTAATTTGTTAACAGCATGAAATTATGTA
>RCUC01119620.1:0-13154 GCA_003697995.1 Taxidea taxus jeffersonii | reverse complement strand
CCCCCCACCCTCTACCCCCGCCCATAGGCAGGACGTGTTGGGACTCATGAACAGATCACATCCAGGGAGAGGCTCACCATGGCTGGAAGTCACAAGGCACAGACCAGCCTCCCTAAGATCGTCCATCACTAAGGGCTCTGCCCCAACTTGTCAAACTGTCCCGAGTGGTAAGGGACTTCAGGAGCTGCTGCTGGGGCTGAGGAAAGGCACTGACCCGGCTGTGACAGCAGCATGGTTCAGAGAGAGTGGGAACATTCCTGCCAGCCGGAGACGCTGTCCACCGAGCACCAGTGGGCACCTCTGCAGCTGCTCCCTTCTCCCACCCCCACCAACGGGGGCCACCGAGGGCTGCGGCCACACACATGCATGCTCTGTCTTCTGCTAGTGCAAACAGAACGTCACTCCTGCCTGGGAAAAAGTTTAATATTGCTAAGGATCCAATATTTTACCTGCGAAGATCTGGGTAGTAATTGTGCCTCGAAATCCTCAAATCTGAGGCCATACATAGGCTCAAAGTGCCACTGGAATTAGCTCACTTATGTCCCAATTTTAAGGGGTAATGGTCTGTCTAATACCAGCCTTCCAGATCTGAGGCGCTGTGTGCCTACCACAATCTCAGGCCTCATGGACACGCACGTCCCTAGAGTGTCCCCAGTGCACAACCGAGAAAGCGACTTTCGAAAGGGTGCTATCATTAACTGGGGACATGGGGCTGGACGGCTCTGCCCAAGAGTGGGGGTCCCCTGGCTGCACACCAGGACCCAGGGGCACCCCCAGAACATCATCCATTAAAGAACTCTGCACCAGGTGAGTGCACTCACGCCCGATGGCAGGGATTTGATGCTGACACACCAAGTGGCTCTCTGATGCGCACGGCTACAGTGCCTGCCCCAGGGTGGTGTGCAGCAGGCTCCCGGATGTCCACTGTCCCCACCATCCCCACTACTGACCCTCAGATGCTACCGAACACGGGAAAGAACAGGATTTTCACCTCAACAGCAACGTGGCTGATTTTTAAAAAAAGGACAGCTTGTATCACAAACCAAAGGGCACACAGAGAAGATACAGGAGCATGAAGGCCCGAGGCTCTCTGGACGGTGGGAGGTTCTGGGGCTCTGACCTTCTGGGACGGCAGGACCAATCAGCTCTAGAAGCTCGCACGTCCTGTGCTGCCCAGGCCTTAGGAGCTGCTGCTCACCTGCTGCCGACCTCACCAGAGCTGCTGGCAGAGAAGAAGCTGAGGTGGAGCCCCATGAGGGCACGTCACGCACCTGCAATTAACGTCACCGACTTCCTTTTGTCAAACAGGGTCCGTGTTCTTCTGGCTCTTTTTTTTCCCTCCCATCATTTACCTTTCTCCCTTCCTTTTTTGTCACTTTGACTTGATTTTATAAGAAAGTATTTTCCCCTGTAGGGATGCCTGGGCTAAGGCTCTGCCTTCAGCTCAGGTCATGATCTCAGGGTCCTGAGATCGAGCCCCACACAGGGCTCCTTGCTCAGGGGGGAGCCTGCTTCTCTGTCTCCCTCTGCCCCTCCCCCTTTGCTCAAGTTCTCTTGCTCTCTCTCAAGGAAATAAATAAAATCTCAGAAAAAAATTACCTTCTTTAGAGGACGTTAAGTCCATCCATGAATAAGACAAATAAGGAATAAACGGAAAGCGATCGTACCCTAAGAATACTGTGTGTGCACGTAAGGGTCTTTACCGAGTTTCGCAGAACAAATTCTTTTTCATGTGGGCAATGATTGCCAAAGTTTTACCGTATCTAAATTCTTCATCTCTGGCATGATGGTCATGAAATCAAGGGCCACCACAAAAAAATATGTGAGTCAAAATTTCTCAGTCTTTGTATGTTTGATTCTTTGTGTGTATCTGTCTCCATTTTATATGTGTGACTTTATATATGTGGACGGACATATTCGTGTATTGTGATTCCTGCAGAAGGCCTTTCTATAATTCCTTTCAAATTAACTGTATTCTGACTTTGGAGTAGGTTTCAGGAATATTCATATCTAGGTCCAAGTCCACAGCTGTGTTTTTAAAGTTCATTCTGTGTGTGTGTGTGCATGGACACACATTGGTGTACATGTGTATATACCCATGCGCAGCCTGTGTACGGGTCCATACACGCTACAAGGTTCCAACTGTTGTTTAATTTCCAAGTTACGTGGCATCAGCAGATGCTGCTGGCGGCCCCAAAAGACCAATGTAGGGTCCGTTGATGGCTGCCCCAAACTGGAGCTTGACAATCCAGTGAACGCACCTGGTGCAAGAAGGCTGCTAGATGATAGAGGGACTTTCCACTGGCCTGCAGGTGTGCTGGAGATGGGCCAAAACAGGAAAGGGAGAAAGTGTTCTTAATGCTAACCATGAGCTGCACACTGCATCTGACGGCACGGGGAGCTAGAACACGGGGACTTAAAACAATGCCAACTCAGGGGCGCCTCGGGGCTCAGTCAGTTAAGCGTCCGCTTTGGCTCAGGTCATGATCTCGGGGTCCTGGGATCGAGTCCTGCCTCGGGCTCCCTGCTCAGCCAGGAGCCTGCTTGTGCATGCTCGCTTTCTCTCTCTCTCTGACAAAGAAATAAAATCTTTAAGAAAAAAAAACAAAAACAACAATGCCAACTCAAATTTACATAGCACTGTTCAGGCTTAGACTGTATAACAACATTCAAAAGAACACTACTTCGTTACATGAATATTCCAGACCTGGAAGTCTAAATGTGATTGATTCACCTTCCAGAAAGGTTCAGGAGGAAAGTTCAGAACCACGGGAAGAACTCTGTGACCTGTGCAGTTTCTCTCCTGCAGCACACAGAACAGATGCAGTTGCTGATTCGGAGAAAATTCTGGTTTTATGTGCGTGCCTACGATTTTGTGAGCACCAGCCGTTATCTGGTAAGAATTTAAACAGAAGTCTGAAGAACTTCTTGACCTGAAAAAGACCATCTGAGCAAGAAACCCCACCAAACCTCAGTAAGTTCTACAAACAGCACCTATTTCAATATAATCTCTTGCTCTCTGCACGAGACACACACGTGTGCACAACCTGTGCAAACACTGTGAACCAGGCCAGGGCTACCCCCTGCAACTTCTGCAGGCCGTCTCCACGGCACCCCACTCCTGGGAGAGGCATGAGCTGCTGTGTGCACGGGGATGCGGGGACGGCGCTCCCCCCAGCCCACACCTGTGCAGCAAGTTCCAAGCACCTGCCACCACCGGTTCTCCAGCCAAGTCACAGAGGGAACCTTCCTGCTGTGTGTGCCACCTCCGGAAGGGCTGCTGCCACCCTCCCAGAAGCAAGATTCTGGGAGCAGCAGGAGGGGGAGGGCGGGGAGGGCTGGGAGGGGCGCAGGAGAAGTGTCAGGAGAAACAGGTGTGTGGTGAAATGGGGACGGCGCACAGACGTCTCGCTGTCCCGGCAGGGGCCCCGTGGGGACACAGCTGTCGGCCTGGCCGCGCACCAAGTCCCCCAGCATGCTCCCTACCTAGTCCCAGGTGCGGGTGGTGCTCCACAAGCGTCCAGCTGTTGTCGTCCACACAGTGACTTCTGTAAACCAGCAGCTGGCACAGGTCCCTGGCTGTCATGTCTGCTGGGATCTCCACCACTTTGCTTGTCCCGTCCTCACTGAAGATTCTCACATCCTGCAACATAGAAAGGGCCCGCTTACAGATGAGCAACTGGGGTTTCGAGGAATAAACACCGAATCGAGATTGAACAGGAAAGGTAGCATTGTGGCGTTCCAATGCAGGTCTGACGTCCTTGCGAGCAGCAAGGCCACCTGCCCGCCACCCAGCTGCAGTGGGGCACGCAGGGTTACAGCAGGAAGTTCTTGAAATGCCAGGACACCTCGGGGCAGACAGGGCACACGGCCAGGCTGGAGCGTACGAGCTGCTTCCCGGCCACCTGTCTCGGGAAGCACCAGGACACGTGTCAGACGCCGCCGGTGGTCTCCGCAATGAACAGTTCACAGAGGAACCAACTGCACAGACAAGCAGAGCAGCCCAAATCCTAACTTCTGATGAGTCCACCGGCTGCCCATTCCCAGGGTCGGCCTGCATACAGCTGGAGCCCAGTCAACCTGCATACAGCTCGGCTCACCAAGGCCCAGGGAGAGTCGACTCGAATAAGTATGAATCTGCTGAACATTAAAATACTGAAAAGACGGGCAGAGTAGAGCACAGTCACAAAATTCTTTGGCTCCCTTCCCCCTACGACACAGCTTCAGCTCCCTGCAAAGCCACCACGAATGACGCGCTCCCAGGCAAAGGGACGGTCAAGCAGAAATCCCCGGGACCAGCGATGTCCTCTGCCCCAACGCCGCAGGGACAGGAACAGGGTGCAGCCTCTGGGGGAACACAGGGTGCTTTCAACCAAACCACACCACCTTACCTCAACAGCATGGAAAAAGCAGTCAGAGGAACAAGATGGCATTTTAAATGGAGACGGTGTCCTGAAAGGGAGTTTGTCCCCGGCTTTTCCACTGTCCCCTGAGGGCGGGGCCCCACCAGTAGTGGCTGTGCAGAGGTGCGGGGAGCCGGGCGGGCAGGGTGGGCAGTCTCTGGGCAGGCGGGGAAGCTGCCGGGGGCGGGGGGCTGCTTCTGCCTCTGGCTAGGTCTGCTAGGTAGAGAGTCAAGCCACGCTGGGCAGACCGATCAGCTCCTTCCCTGGGCCTGATGCTAGCGGCCCCCACGGGGTCCCCACTCCAGTATGGGTGAGGTGCGGGATGGACCCTCAGGCCGACAGACCGGAAAGAGCCCCGCTCCTGTGCTCCCGGGACAGCGAAATGGAAATGCGGGGCACCCAGAGCCCGAGTGTTCTCTGAATCCAAGCCTGTCTGCCAAGTCCCTCAGGAGTCTGTGTCCGCAGTGAAGTGGAAGTTGCTGTGGCCTCTGAATGTCACTGGTCCTGACCAAGTGGCCTCAGCTCTCTTGCTCCCTCTCTGTCCCTTTTCCCAGGTGCAAACTTTGGCTGTCACGAGAGGGCGAGCTGTGGGTCAAGTCCCTGTTGCAAGGCAGTGAACGCAGGAGCAGGAATGGGGATCATCCAGTCCTACAAGGACTGTCCTCGCTGGAGGGGAGGCAGGGTCAGCCTGGAGGCACAGCTCCCCAGGGGCAGGTCAGCACGTCTGCACACCATGGCAATCCCCCGGGAGCCAATCAGGACTGAGGGACGAGCCTGCGGCTCGCATGCGTTTTTATAGAAACCTACTCATCTCTTTCCGGGGGTTCACATTTCACTGGACAGAAGTTACACTTCCACACTGACGCGCGACAGTCCATAAAAGTGGCACTTAAACAACGAAGAAAGGTCTTCTGTCTGAAGGTCGAAATTTAAATGAACACAGGCAACAACACGAAAGAGAAACGGACTTAGAAACTACAAATGGGTCCAGATAATTCCTTAGAATACTGTCTGCCTTGTCCTCTGCCAAGCCCAGCGTGCTCCTGAGCTTTCTCTACGCTCAGTGTCGGGGAGTTGCTCTGGGATGACGACCACTGTCAGCTTCTTTAGAACAATTTGATCACGCTGAAGTCTGTTCATCAATTTCCCTGCCCCAATCAGGTCTGGCCTCCGTATTTAACCCCCTTACTGGCCCAAATGTATTTTTCTTTAAATTGGCCCTTCCCTTCCCTGCTGCTCCCAACCCCCCCCCCAAGGTCTATATATAGTCTTCAGTATTAAAAGCTAAGATGTACTTTGTCACCAGGCCAAGTCCTCAGCTTCTGGATTCCCGGAGCAGGTCGGGCTGGCAGGCCCAGGGCAGGGGCAGACACAGACGGTGCCCCAGGGACAGGACCTCGCAGCCCACGCTGGCCGCTCTGCCCCAGCCCCCTCCCACACATAGCAGAGCTGCTGGCCAGCGACAGGACAAACCCCCCAGGACGGAAAGGCAAGAAGCCACTACACGTAGCAGCAGTCTCGGGGGGGGGGGGGCATGTGTCCAGGGCTACACAGGAGAGGATGTCAGTGATTACTGAGGCACAAAGAGAAATGCTCGGTAACGGGTGGCCACCTTCCACAGTGCCTCCCGAAGCCAGCCGCAGAAGGGACATCCAGCACCATGAGGTGCCTTGTCAGTCACCACCTGGGCAGTGCTGGGGCTCATTCTGGAAGCAAATAAGGACGTGAGATCTCAGCTCGGGGTATAGGCCTGGGTCTCTGCCCCTCGCAGCTCACGGCTCAGCCAGGGGAGATTCCTCCTGTGGGCCTGTGGTCTCCCGGGCAGGGTTCGGACTATAAAGGGAATGTATGGATCTTGGTCACACCCGGACGGGGGTGAACTTGCAGCGCAACCCTGCAGTGCCAGCCTCTGTGGCCTCAGGCAGGCTCCATGCTAGCTGAGACTTTCCCCTCTGGGCCATGTGCACTGCTCAGGGAGTCTACCACAGGTGTGAAGCAGTGTTTGCTCTAAGGATATTTAAGCACCACTGATGGCCTCCCTCTGCAAAGCGGGGGCGGGGAGGCTCTCGAATCAGACTGGGCCACAGTCTGGCTTCAAAGAGAACTAGCTGCAGGAACCTGGCACCATGGGCCCGTGGCTCAGTCTCCTCACCTATGAAATGGGGAGTCTGTGGGTAGCATTGACCTCACAGTGCAGGCCCAGCTCAGGCTATGGAGAGCCCCCTTTGGAAAGGTCTTGGCCCCCTGCGCCTGCCCCCTCAAGGTGTGCTTTCGAGGAATGAAGCACCCTTCATCGGCAGGCTGCAGACAGCAGGGAAGCCCCCCACCCTACCCCCCCAGACCCTGACTCAGGCCTGCAAATTTGGGAACAGAAGCCTCATGACCAGTAAGATGCAACGCAAACAATTCGGTGGGAAAAGCCAACTCTGAATCCTCACTCTCCTCTTCTGTTGCAAAAGAAACTAAATAGATCATTGCTTTCAAAAACAAAACAGTAATATTGCAGAGGACGTAATTCCATCAATAGTGTGAGATGCTTCTGTGCAGAGGTGAGGGGGGCAGGGATCCTCAGTCAAGCCACCCAGCCCCTGACCGCAGGGCCCTGCGGCCTGTGATAAACGCCTGGAGTGGTAATAGAACATTCCAGCATTCCTGGAGCCCTGCTGTCACTTTTTATGCACTCCTTGCACAGAGAGCAGCAGACCGAACGGAAGGAGTTTGAGAACCATCAGGATGGAAGTGACGTCATCCCCCTGGCCCCGATCTGCACTCTGGGGAGCATGGTTTCTGGCCCTGGGTCCTCAGCAGGTTGGCCGTGGGGGTTACCTCCCTGCTGTCCAGCTCGCTCGCACGTCACACACGGGGCACACCTTGCTGGCTGACTCATAGGCTCAGAACCTGCTCCTGGGTTGAGAAGGCCTTCCCTCTGGCCCAGACCACCATGCAAAGACAGAAAGTGGGGTACTTCCAGTTCTCTGCCCCCAGTGCTGTCCGAAGCGCAGCATGACCCTGAGGTCAGCCCCCGTAGGGTGCATGGACCGGGCAAGGTTGAGGGGGGGGCCCAAATGCTAGCCTAGAAGCCAAGAGAGTAGGAAAGGGAGGGCTCTGAGTCAGGAGCTCCCCGGCCAGCTTGGTCTTCCTTCTTTACCTTCCATCAACCCTTCTGAGCTCGGAGCGCTCCCAGGCCCGTTTTCAGTGCCTTTCCCAAGGTTAAGGACATAAACTGAGGTTTCCAGAAACCTTCTTGTAAACACTGGAGGGGGGGGGCACTGGTCAACACTTATGAAGTTAGGCTGTAATCCATGGACTGCCAGGGACAGGAAGTGGGATGTGCTGATAGTACCCATCCCGGCTGGGGCCATGAGGAGGAAAGCGGGAAAGTCAGCCGTGTCCACGCAGGTGGACGGCGTCGGGGGCCACACCTCGGCCCGGACAGGTGGGGGGCTCCACCTCTGAAAACCACAGCAGCCATGCTGGGGCCCAACATGAATGCCCTGCAAGGCAGGTGTCACTGACCCCCAACGAGATGAGGGGACGCAGGTCTCAGTAATGTGAAAGGGCTGGCCCAGCATCCAGCAGATGGGAACTGCTGGAGCCCGGACCTGAACCCAGGGCGTCTGCTCGGCTTTGCTTCATTGCCGGCATGACGCTCCCCAGCACCGGAGAATCATCCGTGCCATGAGGGATCCGTGGCTTCCTAGGAGTGACACGAGAAGGCTTCTGATTCCGGAGGGCTCTGAAGCCTCCTGATTGGGCATTTGTAGTTCATCTGGGGGAAATTAAATTCAGTTCAGACTGGGGCAGAACCAGGGTTAGACTAGATGAATTTTAGTGAAAAATAATGGAAATCTAACACCTTTTTCCAGTTCTGTTCTAAATTAACGGTTCTACTTTGAGACATAAAGCAGGATAACTGAAACCGCTTCACATAATTACATGGCTCGGTTCAAGGTAAAAGGAATGTACGTGGCAGTCCTGTTCAATTTGGCTGAGGCAAACTCACTTTAAAAGAAATCTGCGTTATAAACTGTTGATGTCCAAGTTTCAGTGAAAAAATATTTTCAGTCCTTGCAAATCCTTTCTAAGGGAGTTAAAATTAAAAAACAAAAAACAAACAAAAAAAAAAACCTCACCGAGGGGCTCCTACTAGGGGGCTCAGCCAGTGAAGCGTCTGCCTTCAGCTCAGGTCATGATCCCAGGGTCACAGGAGGAAGCCCCGCATCGGGCTCCCTGCTCAGCGGTGAGTCTGTTCTCTTTCAAATAAATAAATAAATAAATAAATAAATAAATAAAATACATCGAATAGTTCTTGAAAGTCAACCACACTTTTTAGGGTCCCCCAGCGGACTCCCCTCCTTGAATGGCTCTCAGCCCAAGAGGCGGGTGACAAGACTGAAAGCATAGGGTGGCCTGCCTTCATGGCTCTATTTCAAACCAGACAGACCATTTGGAAGACTCGATTTTGACTTGTTTGTACTTTTTTTCCTCGAAGAGGTATGTGTAGCCTGTGACTTTGACAAAGGCAGAATCGATAAAGTGGTATCATCTTGTGGAAAACTTAAATAAAAGTTAGTTTAGAAAAGATGCAATCCTCCTTCGGTGGACTGTAGACTACAAAGGGATTCCAAGTGTTTGGAGCTGAGCGAAGTGGGCCTCAGTTTCCTTGCGTGTACAGTGGTGGCACCAACTGGTCTGCCAGGCTTCATCCAAGGGCTCCTACCTAGGCCCCTGCCGATCAAGACGGCTTGCTGCTGTTGTCATGGGCACATCTGCTTGCCTCTCCCCCTTCCTGAAGCTCCTAGGGGAGCAGGGCCACAGCTCCCTCCTCATTCTTGCTCTGCCCCGCCCATCTGCTCCACAGCTCCGCAGCTCCGGGACAGCTCCATTGGGGTCCTGGGGAAGCGTCACTTGTAGCAGATTCTGCCACACTCGGTTTTCTTCGTGCTCAGGAAAAAATCCAGCAAGGCCCTCCACTGGAAAGCACAGCCCCTTCCACTCTGCCGCAATGATTTGCTGGTGACTCTTTACACCTTCCCTCCGCCCTACACCAGACCTCCTCGTCCGCCAGGCTCCCCTCAGGTTTCTAGGACCAGGAGTCAGGGGCTCAGTGGAAGCACACAGGGGGGGACACAAGTCCCGAGAGAGTGCCCCACAACGGTGACAGGTGCCGCCTGTGCCCAGCACTGCGAGGACCAGCAAGTGCGCGCCCAGGCACTGTGAGTGGCGGTTCCCATAGCTCTCAAAAGGAAGAAGACTCTGTTCAGGGTGGAGTCGACCTGGGGAGGTGCACTTTCCTGTGCGTAAGGACAATGCCAGCTGCTTCCAGGATGTGTGAGAGTGGGAGGGGCGGGGCACATAAAGTAGAAATTCCCGACACGTACACACACACACACGCACCCAGAGATACTAGTTTTTTTAATTATAAAAATAAGTTTTCATTGTAACATTCGGAAGCAGTAAGGGACAAAGGGGAAAAAACTGAGAATCACCAACAATTCCCCTCTTGATTAAAACTCCAAAGTGTGCCCTTCTAGTATTCTTCTGCACAGGTGTTTATAAATAGACACACTGACATAGTTAGGATCACAGGACAGACGGTTTTGCAATCAGGCTGGTGCAGACTCAGGTTACTTCATAAATATCTCCCAGGCATGACACCTCTTTGATGTCTCTGCATCTGCGAGGGGTCTGTCCACGTGGCTGTGTGGACCATGGTGCTGTCCATGTGGACGTTTCCCAGTCTTTCGTGCTCACCGACAAAGCCGCCTGGCTCATCTTCGTACAGGAGTCTCAGTGTGTGTGTATGTGTCAACTTTCCCAGGATACACCACTAGACGTCAAGCTTTATTTTTTTTAAAGATTTATTTATTTTTATTTTAGAGAGAGAGAGCAAGCATGCACAGGGGAGGGGCAGAGGGAGAGGGAGAGAGAATCTCAAGCAGACTCCGTGCTGAGTGCAAAGCTCGATGCAGGGCTCGATCTCACGACCCTGAGATCCAAGATTCGGATGCTTAATCACCCAGTGCCCAGACATCAAGGTTTATTAAAATCCATCTCTAGTAACAGAAACATGCCCAAGAGCAGAGACGACTGACCGTGTGTTGGGTACAATGCTATTTCCTAAAACCGGATTTGTTAAGGAACAGGATGGAACCATGAGCAAGTCTTCAGCCTTCCACTTAAGAAACCGGTTCTCCCCGGGAATCCCAGCTTCCCCCAGCACCCACTCCCCACACAGTCTAGAAGAATCAATCGGGTAGAGGATTTCTGGCTCCACGGTGAGAGAATGAACTTTAGAACCCAAGAGTTCTGGATTCGAACTCCCCCTCCCACTGCTGCATGAGCCTCTCCACTTCTGAACCTCAACACCCTCACTGCCACAGTGGGGGGACTATCACACAGGCTTACACTGGCTGTCACATGGGGGGCTGCATATAATCCCCTCGTGTACAGAGCACAGACTCAATAAGTGATCATTCCAAACAGATCCCGTCTGACCTATCTTCTCCTTCTGGGGGGCACCTTGGGCCTGGATCACCCTCCTACACCAAGCCACAGGCCTCCCCCCAAAGAGAGAGCATTTGCACAGAAAGAGCTCATCCCAAACTTCTGCCCCAAAGACTTTATCTCAAGTTTAAGTGGTTGGAATCCCAGTAATGAGCCCTTCCCGGGGCAGCACCATCTCTCAGGGGCACCGGGACCGTGCACACACAGTGTAGATGCAATTCTGATTTGAATACTGAATTTTTTTATGATATTAAGGAATTAGCAATGATGAACGTTCCAATAAAAAAAAGAAAAAACCCACTAGTGATCTTTTACAGAACCAGAAATACTGTGAAATAATTACAAATAAATGATGTTTTTACATGAGATTCTGGTCAAAAGAGATAGGGAGGGAGTCAGTGGAGTGCGGCTGCAGCAGGCTGAGGGGTACGTGGGGGTCCACCTCACTGTTCTACTTCTGGATAGGTTCCAAATTCTTCCTAGAGAAGAGACTCAACACTCCTTCAGCCTTGCGTTGCTAGAAGTAGTCAAGAAAATAAGGCTTTTTCTGCCTAACCTCCTGGAAGGTTTGAGCTAGCATCTCTCTGACTGTAACAGTCAGCAAAGGAAGCGAAACCCTTTTCCTCAGTGTTTCCTGGCCGGGATCCGCAAGGCTGGATTCTGCTGCCTGAGGGACGTGTGACAATGTCGGAGACATTCTGGTTGTCAACAGCTGTGTATGTGCAGGTGTTGCTGGTGCCCAGTGGACAGGGGCCAGATAGGCCACTAAGCATCCCGCGAGGCACAGGACAAGCCCTCAGACTGTGGACCAGCCAGTCCCAAATATCCCTGAAACACAGAGCACGGGATGTCTTGTCCTCGGAAGCGGGCGAGTACATAGATGGGGACACGTCCAAGCCCCAGTGGGGCAGTGTGAGACTCTAAATGAACACCGGAAGTAATGGCTGTGAGCCACGGGACAGAATAACGTGTCCTCATGGAGAAACACAAATGTAAGTGAGGGGAAGAGAAAGGAACAAGTGTTCCCACAGCAGACTGTGGCCTAGTAAATGCAGAATGATCCAAGAATCGGCCGAGGATCATCAATGCACAGTAAAACCAGCGAAGGGAAGCCTGGTGAACAAAAGCCAGCGAACCTCGTCTCGAATTACCTTCCTTCAAGAAGTACTTCATCATGACAAAGGGGAAAAGCCCACAGAGGACACCTCAGCGCTGAGGTAAAGACCAACCCCAGCGCTGATCGCACACGTCAGGAGCCACCTGAGCTGAACCCGGCAGAGGATGCTGACTCCCTCTCCATAGTCTTCACACATACATACTGATGGGGTCCCCAGGGCCCCCCTACCAGCCAGGCATCTTTCAGTAACTGTACGGAGGCCAGGGAAGACCTGGGATAGGCAAGGCACAGAGGTGTGTTCTGGGGACATGACAGTACATGCCAACGGTGGTCCTGTACTGGTCACGGACCAGGAAGGAGGAAGGCCATCGAGAACATCAGGAAGACATCCAGGAAAGATGACATCCAGGAAAGGTCTGCAGAGTGGACATGTGCGCGTGGCTGATGTTAAGGATTCCGTGCTGCGTTCCCTGTTTTCAGGTAACAGACACGGAGGCCTTAATAGGAGTAAAGCAAGGACTTGATGTCTACAAATCAGACTCACAAGCACTGGGATCAGAGAAGTAACTCGCCCAACATTGATCAGCTGGAAAGATCTGGGGGGCGCCTGGGTGGCTCGGTTGGTTAAGCATCCGACTCTTGGTTTTGGCTCAGGTTACAATCTCACAGGTCATGGGATCGAGCCCCATGTCGGGCTCCGTGCTTAGTGGAAAGTCTTCTTGAGATTCTCTCTCTCTCCCTCTGCCCCTACCCACCCTAAAATAAGTAAATAAAGCTTTAAAATGTGTTAAATGTTACCAATTAGCAATCAGGGAACATGATCGACCAGAGTTCTTTGTATTATTACTACAACTTCTCTATAGGTTTTAACTTATTCCAGAACAAAATTTAAAACAAATCCCATGTGAGAATCATGACAGGGGACGCCCTCCTTTCACTCACCATTTGGCTAGCGTCTCACCTCCCTTTGACTGCCACTACAGAGCACAGGGTCATGGAAATGCCAGACAGTCCTGGGGTTACCTTCAGAGGATAACCCTACTCCTTTCCCGTTCCCTCTGTCCTGAGGGGTATTTTGGCTACAGGGTGTTTAAGTGATTATTGCTGGGGTTTGTTGAGCAAAATGT
>ML099465.1:15309-36549 GCA_003697995.1 Taxidea taxus jeffersonii | reverse complement strand
AAAAAAAATAATAAAGTACAGCTTCAGAGTGTTTCTGAGTCACTGTTTATTGTTCCTCCACTTAATTACCTTAAACCACTTAGTAGAGTGCCTCTGCTATTCATCACCTTGTCTGGTGAAGCTTCAAGTAGTGTTGCTTCTTTACCATTGAGGAGATTTTCTAGTCATTGAACCTGCAGTGTCATTCACAGGTGAGGATGATGAGGCTGATGGAGCAGTAGAATATGTCCTTGAAGATGAATTTCCTCAGCAGATGACAGGGCTCTTGGAAAATGCAGTTGAACCTGAGTAGAGTCTATGGTCTGATGATACACTAACCAATCATTATATCTTTCATTCTGTGGAGTGTTCCAGAAGAGAAGGTGACCAAGATGTTCTCAGAAACCAGTGCCCAGGAAAGTTATTTCAATGTTTATATATATATATATACATGCACATATATACATATATGTTATTTGCAAGAGGGATACCTAATAGTAATTTTCTTAAGATGAGTGATTTACAAACCAAGGCATTATAAATGAATAAATTATTCCTATATTACTTGTGGTGATGGGTGGTAGTCCTGATGGGTGAATGTGAGCATTCTCTAGAATCCCAACTCAACAGAAAATACCTTACTTCTTTTTAATCCACATGGTAACTGGGAATAATAATAGTATTAAACTAATTGAGTTGTTCTGTGGATTTCTTGAGATAATTTATGGAAAACAATTGGAACAGTACTTGACATGCAGCAAGGGCTCAATAAGTAATAACAATGATGGGTACCATATATTGAGCATTTACAAGGGGCTGGTGTCTGTTCTGAGTGCTTCTCAGCATGTTGCCCAAAGTCATGAAGCTCTAAAGTGGCAAGATGGGGATTTGAACCTCAGTGTGCTCCTAACCTCTGCATTATCCTGCTACTTCCATGAATGTGGGTCATTATTTCTTCACATTATTACTGAAATAAATTCCTCATCTGATGCCTTGCTGCATGGGTTTAGTTCAGTTCATTTTGGAAATCCATATGTGTTCCCTATTCACTCAGTCATGGGATTTAGCTAGGCTTCTTTTGGATCAAGTAACAGCCAAAGGAGGGAAATGAGTTAGAAGCAGGCAACTGGTGCTCATTTTGCATGTCAGAATGGGAGATGGCCTGAAAAATGAGGAAAGAAATGTCATGAAGGCGTTGGGGCAAGGGATTTGGCTGGCTTTGAGTATTTTCCAGGCTCTGCATGAATTGTCTGCCAAGATTTAGTCTTACTCTCCAGTGGTCATGCAATGCAGACTGCCCTTCTGATTTAAAAAAAAAAAAAAATCACCCCCTAATGTCTGTACGGTATAAGCCCGAAGTAATAAAGTCGATCTTGGTTCCATTCTCCTACCTCCCACTGCCACTCAAGCCCAAGAGGGTACTTTCCATATTAGTTTCAAGGTTCCCACCAGATGCACCATGGATTATGGTTATTTGCAGTTGTACCTAAAACATTATCTGCTCATGATCTTTGAGGTCAGAGCTGAATTCAAATCCTGGGTTGGATATTTCCTGGTGTGATCTATGAAACATTCTGTTCCTCAGTTTCACCTTGGACAGTGGAAAGAATGATGGCAGCCAACTCCTAGGGTTTATGTTAGAACGCCATGAAAGAGTTCATACAAATTACCAGTCCACTCTTCTGTCAAATAGTGATTATCCTAAAAAATATGAGCTATGACCATATAAATTTGTTTTAATAGATTTTACACTTTGCAAAGACAGGGGGAAAGATTGTTATTACCCACACTCCCTTGCATGGTACTTGGACCAAAAATCTAACAAATGATGAAGGAATTAAGTTTCGTTTTTGATCAGGCCACTGATCAAGGCTTTGAGACTAGGGTAAGGAGAAGCCTTTTTTCCCTTCCTCTTCAGTTAATACCATCCCCAACCTGCAATCAAAAAGATACAAATAAGCAGAATCCCTTTCTTCTCTACCTCAGTTCATCAAAGGGTAGCCTAATCTCTCATTTTGGAACAAAACATTATTTTCCTTCCAAAAGCCATATTGCTGAGAACTTTCTGCCCATAACTGGTGATTTTGAATAAACTGCACTTTAGTGATATGCTCTGAAGAACAAGAGTAAAACTGTCTGTAATTAAGTGTGTTTATTTTTCTGGGGACAGGCCAAGGAAACCTGCATGTGGCAGTAGAGATTGAGTGACTCCCCAAATTGTTTTGTTGAACCTGCTTTTAAGCAGTGAGACCTGGATCTGCTTCTAACCCTCCTCATTAATTTCTTGAGAGATTGCCATGTAGAAGCTTTTAGCAAAATGTCATCAGAGCATTCTCTTCTCTCACTTCTACCTCATACTCATCCCTTCCCCCATCCATCCACTCCAGAGCAGGGGCATCTGCATCTAAAATTGAATCCATCCTAAAAGGGCAAACAACCTTTCTAAAAGTCTTAATAAGGTGTTAGATACTTACCTTGGTGATGTGTGTATGTTCATGCAGGGAAGCATTTATTGAATGCTTAGTGTATACCTGGTTCTTCACATGGGGAATATCCTGAACGTCAGTATACAACTACCAGGCTCACTGGCTTCTGATGCTTTGAGATGTGGAACAATTTAGCAATTCTTCTCAAGCCTCCATGTCTTCATCTGTGAGAACAAAATTTTTATCTTTTCTAAGGAGTGGACATGAGGACGAGCCAGCCAGTGTGCTTAGCCTCATGCTCGGCAAAGTACATGCTCATGGAGCCTAAGTGTCACAACTGGTGCAGCATTTAATCTTTATGATACTCCCAAGGGAGGTATATTGGTCCCATTTTGAAGAATAGCAAGCTGAGTTTCAGAGTCTAACTTGAATGAATGATCTGGAGTCAGTAACCAGGTCTCTTCTTTCTTTTTTTTTTTTTTTATTTATTTATTTGATAGACAGAAATCACAAGTAGGCAGAGAGGCAGAGAGAGAGGAGGAAGCAGGCTGTCCGCAGAGCAGAGAGACCGATGCGGGGCTCGATCCCACGACCCCGGGATCATGACCCGAGCCGAAGGCAGCGGCTTTAACCCACTGAGCCACCCAGGTGCCCCAGGTCTCTTCTTTCTATTGGTCACTCTAATATTTCTCTCTTAAAAAGGAATGTCAGGCTAAATAGGAAGAAAAGCTATTGGACAAATGCTTTAATCTGAGTCTAAGCTAAGACTTGGAACTAAGAGTTATTGACAAAGCCACTTTACCTATTTAGACTGTGATGTTCTTTCAGCTGAAAATCAAAGGTTGGGAGTGGATGCTCTCCAGATATTTCACACCCTCTGTACCAGTGGCGTTTAGGTATTTGGCACAGGGAGACCTTCTCTGATGCCATCATTATATTGCTTTCCATGGTCACATCATCAGGAACCACAAATCCCACTCACATTGAATGTTGAGAAAAAAACATGGTCAAGATACTACAGTGTGCAGTGCTCATGACTCATCTTAAAGAGAGGGACCAGGAATACACCATGCTATGGGTACCTTCCTCAGTATGAGCCCTCTGAGGAGAGTTTGCAGAAACTTCACAAGTGTCCACAGGCAGACCTAGCACTCTAGATAATAGGTAAAGGGGTCCTGGCAGATCAGTCAGAGAGCACGGGAATTTTTTAAGGAAGGTGAGAGTATCAGTTACATGCTCCATTCAACAGCTAGTCACTGCCTTTTATGTGCCTGGCACTATTCTAAGTTCAAGGGTATCCTAGTGAACAAGATGGAAAAAAGAAAAAAAGAAAAAAACTCTGCCTTCATAGGCAGAGGTATGTTCTAGCAAGAGGAGATATTAGATGAGCAAACAAACAAATATACATGTCGGGTGATGAAAGTGCTTTGAAGAAAAATAGCACCTTTTCAGAGGGTGGTGACTCTAGGGTTAGGAAGAAGCATGGTATTCCACATAATACAGCCAGCAAGGGCCTCTCTGTGATGGGGATTTTGGAGCCAAGACCTAAACAAAGTTGTTTATTCATGGCATGGAGTTACCCAGGAATAAGCATTCCAATAGCGGGAACTACAAGAATAAAGACCTGGGTTTAGGAGGTAAACAATCTACAAGGAAACCTACAGGCTCTGGGAAGAACAATACAGTTCCAAGGGAACACAATATCCAGACCCAGTGGAAAGATCCTCACTCTGGAAGTTTTTACTAACAACCTACCCACAAATAGTTCTCAGCCCAAGAACAGCAACCTTATTTTATTTTAATAAAATTGTATGTATTTAAGATATAAAATATGATATTTTGATATACATAGGAAAATTATTACTACAGTCAATCTAATTATTATATCCATCTCTTTACATAGTTACCTTTCATGAGAGCACCAGAAATTTCTCTTAGCAAATTTTAAGTATACAATACAGTATTAACTATAGGCATCACCTTAAATATCGAGAATTTATGCATCCTACAAACTATAACTTGGTATATTTTGACCAGCATCTTCCGATTTGCCCTACCTCCCTGCCCCTGATAACCACTGTTGTATTCTCTGCTTCTGTTAATACAACTTTTTTCAATTCCATATATAAGTGAGATGATTTTATCTTTTGGGGCTCAGCTTGTTTCATTTAGCATGATGTCCTCCATGTTTGTCCATATTGTCACAAATTACCTTCCTTTTAAAGGTTATATAATATTCCTGTGTGTGCGCATGCATGTGTGTGTGTCACAATTTCTCCATTCATTTATTTATCAACAGACACTTAGGTTGTTTCCATATCTTGGCTATTGTGAGTAATGTATCAATGAGCAGAGAGTGCAGATATTGAAGTACTGATTTTGCTTCCTTTGGATATATACCCAAAAGAGGAATTGCTGAATTATGTGGTAATTCTGTTTTTAATTTTGGAAGAAACTTCATACTGTTCTCTGTAATGGCACTACCAGTTGGATTCCCACCAACAGTGAACAAAAATTCTCTTTTCTCCACATCCTTGCCAGTACTTTTATCTTTTTGATCATTTGCACCCTAACAGGTGTGAGGTAACACCTTATTGAAGTTTTGATTTGCATTTCCCTGATAATTAATGATGTTGAGTGACTTTCATGTGCTTATTGACCATTTGTATGTCCTCTTTGGACAAACCTTTCCCAATTTTTTAGTCAAGTTGTTTTTGTTTTCTGTTTTTTGCTATTGAGTTGTATGAATTTCTTATATATTTTTTTTGGATGCTAACCCTTTATTAGATATATGGTTTATAAATTTTTTTTTTCCCATTCTGCCTTTTAATTTGTTGATGGTTTCTTTTGCAGTGCAGAAGCTCTTTAGTTTGATGTAGTGCCACTTGTTTATTTTTTATTTTGTTGCCAGGACATCAACTTTAAATAGGAACCCAAAGGACCCGATCCATTGACTTTCATTTACCAGGCAAGTTGAAGGGCTCCACTGTGTTTCCTTGAGTAGAAAAACATAGAACAATCCCCTTTGGAGACCAGAGGGGGTATGTGTTTAAGTAATAACAATCCTGTGAAATGGCAGGAAGGAAGATCCAGGAATTTATTTAACTACTAGTTTGGAAACTTCTCATGTGACAAATTATGGGGGTTGGTGGATTGATTAGAATGTCACGGAACCAATTAGGAGGATCATTTTGGGTGTAACCTTCATTATTCGGCTGACAACCACTTGTGCCAATGTTTGGATTTTAATTTGTTTAAAGCTGTGTAGAATATTGGGGAAAAAATATTGGGGTTTGAGTTAAACAAATCAGAGTTTGAAACTTGGTCCTATCACACACCAGTGGTATGACCTTGAGCCTGCTATTTTAAACTCTCTGAGGCTTAGTGTTTCTCTGTAAATCTTATCTAATTATGCCTATTTTCGGAGTGGTTAGCAGGGAAATGCAATGTATGTAAAGGATCTGGCTTATGGTAATTACCCAATTAATGGTGACTATTGTTATCCAACATGTATCAATTCCATATATCTATGAACTGTAATGTGCCTTTCATGGAGGCATGTGGGGAACATAAAGGTGAAGAAGGCTTGATTTCTGCCTTCTAGAAGCTTCTCGTTAAGTTGTGAAGATGTGTGCCCAAGTGGTGGTAATATGATATATCCTAAGAGGAAAAGGTACTGTAAAGACCCAAAAATGGGAGAGAATGCCTACAATTCTGCTTGAAGAAGTTTTCTGGGAGAGTTTTTGGAAAGGGTATAGAGGGTAAGGAAAGGATTTTCCAGATAGTGTTTTCAACAAAGCTCAGACTGAGTTTGGGAAAAGGAAGCTGAGCTGTCAGGTAAGGTGATGTTCAGAAGTCGTGACAATGAGGTGCCATTCTTAAGATGGTACCAAATCAGAGGAGGACTAGGATGCTGTGCAAAGGAGCTTGAACTTTATTCAGTAGGAAAATAAAAAGTCATGGCAGGTTTTTGATTAAGAGAATGACAAGGGGTGGGACTACATCCTGGAATGATTAGTTTGACAGCCCTGTGTTGTGTGAAAAGAGCAGGGAGGGATTTGGGATAGAAATTAGAGCTAGTAGTGACTGAGCGCTCACTCTGTTCTAAAAGCATTACTCACTAATCCTCTCAACAGTGCATTGAGAAAAGTGCTATTATCATCAGCCTTTATACAGATGAGCACAGTAAGTCATGGAGATGTTAAGTAACTTACCCAAGGTCACACAGCTTGTAAGGGATACTACGCCTGAATCCAGGCAGTCTGGCTCTACAGCCCATATTCTCAACCATTACACTATATTGCCTCAAAAGCCAGCCAGGAGTTAGGGAGGCCTGCCTCCTACCTTGCTTTGCCTTCCTCTTACCTTTCATGCTTTTACTTGGCCCTCAGATGTTCATCTATGAAGCAGGAGACTTGGATTGGCTTTCTGAGATTCTTTCTAACTCTTATTTTTGTTTCTGTGTTTTTTTGTTTTGCTTTGTTTTGTTTTTAATTGGTGTCTTTTTCTTTCTCCCCCAAATTCTGTATTTGAATGTAGGCCTGATCTATTTGGGCAATAAAGGGGGAGGGGTGAATGAAATGATTGTGCAGGATAAAGACAGATACCCCAGTTTTGTTTCTGATTTTTTTTTTGTCACTGCTTAACTTTTTCTGCCTCTAAATTTACTTAAATTAATTTTAAAAAAGCATTGGAAGTACACACTGAAAAGAAGTATATATTTCAGTGTATCAATGGGAATGAGCTAATGCATAAGGTACCTGCTAAACTTTAAAACTTACAGATATTAAGAATATTTATTGGTTTGTTGTATTCATGCTCTGAGGCAGTGTGATCCATATTACTCAAACGAGAATATTAGTTCACAATGACTCAGACCCAGCCTTAGCATAAGGCGACTCGAGAAGGAAATAAATCCTGATCTAGTCTCTAAAGCCTCATTTCTTTCTGCGCTCAGTTAGTTGGGGCAAAATACACACTTGCTTTCCTGCCTAGTAAACAGTCTTTCTGAAGCAGCCGAATCCAAGCTGTCACTCCGCCTCTCTTGGCATTTTCAGGTTTCTCTTCCTATTTCAGGATGCGGTGTTCCGCAGGTCTCTGTCTGCAGCGGGAGTCCTGCCCTTGCTTAGTTTCCGTTTCCAAGGCAACTGACCAGCCCAAGGAAGCCACCGGCGGGCGCGCGGGTCCGGGAGCCACAGAGCCATCACTGCCGCGCGCCGTCTTTCCTCGGGACCGTCCTGGTGACCTCCGGGTCTTTGGGTGATCTGCGCGTTACTTCATGCGTGGCTGTGTCTCTGTGTAAGAGTGATAACAAGGAAGCCGATAATTTCGACAGGCCCCACTTAATCCGGCTGCCACTCCTGGCTTCTGCTACACTAGACAGGATGAATGCATTTCTCTTATTCACGCCCTTTCTCTCAGCTTCTCCATCTCCTCTCCTTTCCCTTCTCTCCCTCTGTCTCTTTCTCTCTCTCTCTCTCTCACTCACATCCCCTCTCTCTCTTTCTCATCGTGTCTCTCTCTCTCTCTCTCTCTCATCCTCTCTCTCTCTCTCTCTCTCTCTCAACCTCTCCTCCTCCCCTTCTCTGGCAGTAGCCTTCTTAATGTAGTTTAATGGCTTTACAAAGAAAGCCAGGCAGAGGAGCACTTCTCACTGGCTGTGGTCGGACCATGACCTAGCTGACCATGAACTTGGAAGGGCTTGAAATGATAGCAGTTCTGATCGTCATTGTGCTTTTTGTTAAATTGTTGGAACAGTTTGGGCTGATTGAAGCAGGTTTAGAAGGTAAGGGAGTGCTTTTTAGTGACTTCTAAAAATTCTGTTTTGCAATAAAAATTTCTTAAGTGAATGTGAAAGGCACCTGAAATGAGATCAGAGAAATGTTACTCTGGGGTGGACATGAAGACAGGCAGGTTTGTCAGAGTAGGACAGATGAATAAAATAAACTTTTTGTAAGTTTTAGTAATGTTTTCAGAGCAGAACATTAAAACTATGAGAAACACTTTGAATCAAGATGTGAGAACCAAAACTGAGGACATTAAAGGTTAATCATTGTTATGTCTGTTATGTTGAGAGCATCTAGTCCATGTTGATGTTAGATTTTTTTTAATCGAATATCCCCTTTTATTGCATCAGCAAATTTTATTTGGGTATGTTGCAGGGTCTGTTTGTTGCCATGCAAATGCATTCGTCAAATGGAAATAGATGTACATTTATTATAATTTCTTATGGTTTAAGATTAGTGCCTAAGGATGGAAGGCTTTTTGTAAGGTTATCTTGAGAAGTATTTATAATATTACCTTTTCGCATTTCAACGTAGAGTGTAAGGGGCAGAGTCCCTAACTCATGACAGACTTTAACATAGATTCCAAATGGCCAGTTGTATTTCAAGTGCTGGTGTTTATGTTCATCAGAGGCTCAGCCTCCTATTCTCCTTAGCAATTTTCTCTTTCTTAAAAAAATAAAAATAAAAATAAAAATAAGGTGTGTTCTTGCCTGTAAATTTCCTGAACTGAATGTTTCTTTGAGAATCAGTATAAAGTTAGGTTATTATTTTCTTGGTGCTCAGAACACATTTGAGAGCATGTTTGCATACAGCTAGTTGTAGTTTCCTTAAAGTTGTCAGAGAAATTTTTAAAAGCACCCCTAGATGTTATGTGACATATTTATGCTTTGGTACTCATGTTGCTTCAAATTTTAAACGAGTAAAAAATGCAAATAAGTTTTAAATGTATTTACATTCCAGTCCTCCCGAGAAAGACTATCACATGTGACATGATTGCTTTTACAAATAGCAAATACCAGATTGCAGTTAAGTGTGTCACTCTGATGTACATTATCAGAAAGCTACATTTGTGACTCGTTGTGGGGTAAGGCATGGTGGAAAGCTAGGTTTGTTAAAATAAGTTTGCAGAATGCTCTCTTAGAGCCCTCAGTGATGGAAACATGTATCGTGCTAAAAAGAAGATAAATTCTAAAATCTGAAAGTAGTGACTGTTCTTTAAAATTGATTTTATCTTGTTCATTGTCATTAAATCAGTAACTTGGTTTGGCTTTGCTGTTCTTGACTGTGTTATTTTATCTTGCAAATGTGACAGTGACCTCCCATTTTAATGGACTAGATTTAGGGTTTTGTTTTGTTTCAGTTTTCAGTGTTGTTGTTGTTTGTTTGTTTTTTTTCCCCCCGACTCTGACAGTAACATGGAATAGTGTCAGTATTTCTAGCCACGTGAAGGGACTTGTTTTACCTAATTTCATCAATGGTGTGTGGTCATTCTTTAAACTCTTTTGTTGAGGGTTTTTTCTCTGGATTTTGGAATCAAATCTACTGTATATTAGTATTAGTTATTATTACTGTATTTCTAGTTTCAGGGACACTAACATTCACTTTCCCAAATGAGGCATGTATTTCCTTCTTCTAAAGGCTTCTAACCTTTATGAAACTCTTTTTTCCCTTTTCCTTATTACTAATATTGCAAATTGTACTGATATGTATGAACTGTTTCTTTCTTGTATTTTATATTTTGCAATGTCAGCATTTTCCAATTAGTAATATTGTACTAATACTGTGGAGAGAATGTGTTGTCTACTAAACTTTGGTAAAAATGTATATATTATTTATTTCCAGCAGTTTTAAAAAAATATTTTAAAATGATAGAATGTTGATGACCACATGAAGGAGGAACTATATTTGATTTGCAAAAGTTGACAGAAACAGAGAGCAGTAGTGCTTTCTATTTTGAAGTTTGTATAAGACTTCTCTCCAAAGTGAATGTTGGAGTCAGAAAACCTTCAAAACAAGATTTAAGTTGGCCATATGCTTTGCTTACTGGAAATATAAAGCAAATGAATAGACTGAATTGTTATATTTTATTGTATATGGTTTGAATCTATAGATCAGAATGTGCACACTCTGAAGTTATAGCCTAATATTAATTAATTAAAATTGTGAACAGTATTTAATATCAAAATAGCATCTTCATAGATTTTCTGTAACTTTCTTAAAGACAAACACTGATGCTCATTTCATTCAGATTTATTTTCACATAGGAATTTCCTTCCCTGCTCACCATTTTACACATTTAAGTTGAAGCTAATGACTTCTTTCACCTTTCTTAGTTCTGTCTGTTCAAGGGTCCTGCTAAAGAAATTTGAGTATTAAGTAGAAAAATGTGAACCAAAGTTAAAGTCCTGTGAGGATGATTTTGAATTTTTTTCCTATACAATTAAATCTTTTCTTATAACCGTATAACTGTTCTACAGTGTAGTTATCATTCAGATATAGTTTTTTCTTTTTTTTTGTATTATTATATATGCAATATGCATTGTGTTCTCAAGCGCATATATATAATACTATGCAGAATGTAGTTACTATCTGACTTCAAATATATGGAGAGTAAATGGACTTCAAAATAAATTGGTAACATTAAAAGTCTGAAATATTTGTTTTTGGTTGTCTCTGAGTACTTTGAGCTCCATTCTTTGTAGAGGAACTGGAGATCAGGTCTTGGATGTCCTGGGTTCTTCTGTTCCAGTCTGTGTGTGATGTGCATAAACACATAACACTACATGGATATTCATGACAGATTATAAACAAAAAGAGTTGCATTTAGCAGGTAATGTTATTTAAGATGAGAAAAATAAAAACAATAGTAGGAATACAGATACGTGCCCCTCCTCTGCCACTCTCCTGTTTTCTAACCTCAGATAAGCCACCTTATGTCTTTAGTTGTCTAAAATGAGAAAACTGAGCTTGAAAATCTCCATGCGACTTTCCATTTCAAAAGGTTTATGAATGTATCAGGTAATTAAAAACTTGATCATTTCTATAACACATATCCTTTCTTATGAAATAGATATCAATGGCCTACTTTGGAACTGATATGTAGTGCAGCTGTGAGACTGATCTTTCCTCCTCTTCCATAGTGGGATAATTCATCATACCTCAAGGAGATTTTCATTGTATTTCAGGAGAATAGAGAAATGTCCTTTCTTGTAGCTCTAGACTTTGACATTTGGGACTTCTATTTTAGGCATCCCTGTGATAGGGTTTCTCAAAATTTACATGGAGTTCTAATAACAAACACATTATGTTATGATTTATTAATATTTCAAAGGTCAGTTGTTTTGTTTTTTTGGTGTTTGGGTTTTGTTTGTTTGTTTTTTGTAATTCAGTTAAATTTCAATATTTATTTTTTCTTTTTAAACAAAGTATTCTTAACACCTGGTCAGTATGCATGCAGATAATAGTTTTAACTTGAGCAAAGTTTTGAGGATATCACACAATGCAAGAGTTTTGAATTTATAAGCTCTCTCTTCTTAATGAGGAGTTTAGGAAGCTCCATAGTTATGCTGGTTTGGAAAACTCCTAAAACCTCACAACAATAAATTGCTTCTTTTCCAGCTATAAAAATGAAAGTGGTTTTCTGTTAATGCATTCCAGGGAGAAATTGAATTAAAATTTTAATGGCAAAGCTATTTAATTATCTCTATATGCAACACTGGGCTGTGAAAATATCTACTTTTCATCCAAATATGTTTTAAATCATGCTGAGGTAGTTACTGAATTAAGAAAGAACCATCCTTCTCCTCCTACCAGCCTTAGTAAAAGGCAAGATTTTACAAGAAAGCAATAACACACATGACTTGAAAAAAATCACTTTTATTGATAATTGTCTTCAATAGAAAGACAAAAAAGAAATCAACTGATAATCTAAGTCCTTTGTAGAATGAATATGCATTAGAATTTCTTTTGTATTTATTCAGCTCACTTTATTTATCAGGTATCTGTAATAGTGTAGTGCTAGCTTCCTCAAGAGGCCTGAACAAGGTATTAACCATATACACAGACATGGATCTTTGGGACCAAAGTTCTTAATTCTCCTGTGCTGTTGACAGAAGTGTGGATGTGTTAGGTATGTTAATAAATGGGGTCAACTGGAAAACAGTACTAACTGTGTGTACATTCCATGATGTCTCATGAGGACCAAGGGGCTGGAGATGCTTAGAAGGGAGCTATTATTTCTGTCTCAAATAGCTTATTTGAAGGTCGTAAAGCAGTCTCTCTTTTTTAAATTCTCCTGGCATTCTGCTTTCCTACATGCAATGGGATGCTGAAGCTGATGGTATTTGGATGATGAGAAAAGTTTTTTCTAAACTGTGATGCTTAGGAAATATAAGCATAATTTATGGTGATAACATAAAAAGAAGAATACTTTTTTTAATTTATTTTTTTATTTTTTTATTTTTATATAAACATGTTATGTAACCCCACCACTCTCTCCCAACACCCCCCCCCTCAGTTTGTTTTATGACATTAAGAGTCTCTTTTGGTTTGTCTCCCTCCCGATCCCATCTTGTTTCCTTTATTCTTTCCTACCCCCTTAACCCCCACCCCTGTTGCATCTCCACTTCCTCATATCAGGGAGATCATGTGATAGTTGTCTTTCTCCGATTGACTTTTTTACATCACTTAGAAATGGAATAAATGGAATATTTATACTATTTGAATTTCTTTAGGGTCTTTTATAGATAGTATTTCCTTTATCTCAAGAATATTAATGTCTTAAAAGTGACTAAGGAAGAGAACTTCCTTATATTCAGAACCTTAGTATATTCTCACACTTAGAGAATCCAGAGTTATTTTGCTTGGATTCTAATCACAGCTCTGTTTCAGAATAATCATGTGATTTGGGGCTACTACTTGACCTTATTTTTTTAATCCATAAAATTAAATAATGATAGATAACATCAATATATGACTTTTTGAAGATTGCCTATAAATAAGGCAAGTGTTAAACACAATATAGTGTTAAACTGTGCATTAAAGTGTTAACATAGCTTTGCATTTGTATAGTGCTATCTTATTTAATCTTCACCATGGTCCTCTGAAGTAGGTATTATTATTCTCACTCTAGATGAGAAAACTTAGACTTGCAGAAACTAAGTAACTTGGCTCAAGCTTATTCAACCAGTAAGACATAAAACTGGAAGTCAAACTCAGGACATGAGGCTCTATATCCTATCTTATAATTTTAATTTCTTGACATTACAACAATCGGCAATGGCAGATAGTTTGGTGAAAAGAAGAGAGTGTTAGGTCAAGTATCCATTAACTCTTTCTACAAGCCTTTCTTGAACATATTCCATATGAGGAATACTCAGCCATTAACATTGTTTAAGCATAAATATCCAGGGGCACCTGGGTGGCTCAGTTGGTTAAGTATCCAACTCTTGATTTTGGCTCAGATTATGATTTCAGAGTCATAAGATTGAGCTCCATCCTGGACTCTGTGCTGGGCATGGAGCCTCCTTAAGATTCTCTCTCTCTCCCTCACTCTCCCTTCCCCACAATGTGTGTGTGTGTGCTTATCTCTAAAATAAATAAGCATAAATATCCATGCTGACATACTGACTGTGCTAGTCTAACTACAACATAAAGAATATTCTATACCCCCCGTCTTATAAAACAAAATCTCATAATGTAAATGAATCTGCGTTGAATTCCAGCCAAATCAAGTAGTCTTCATTTGGGTCCTGGGGTAAAATTGAAAAGAAAGTAGATATACATGTTTGCTCGCAGACTGAGCCCAGTTTTTTATTTGTTTGTGGGTAACAGGTGGGACTGCTGGAAGTAGATGGGAGAGAGAAGGGCTGGTGATTCTGGAGAATGGAGAAAATTCAACATAAGATGCTACTGTGTAAAGAATCCAGGAAAAGAATTATTTATGAAAGGGTCTGAGGTTTATGGAGGGGATTGACTGGAGGACAGACAAACAAAAATAAGATGATTTATAATGGAGTAGGATTTTGGAGTAGATGTACCAGCAGTGATTTAGAGCATAACACAAGGCTCAATGGGATTTTAAGCTTGATCAGGATGTTTGTCAATAGAAAACACACTCTAGCCTTTATCCACAGATATAGACCAGAAAAGATACAGATCATTCTAGTTATGGGGAGCAGAGGGCAACAGGGGAAGAAAGCTTTCCTTAGTTGAGAATCTTTTGGACAAAAAGATGAAAGGAGGGTTACCTATGCCATGCCCTGGAATGATCATACCAACCAGACCAGTTTGCAGGTGTTATTTCTGGTTTGCTGGTAGATAATCTGGAGATTCAGAGAGGTTAAGACTTTGCTCAAACTCACAAGGTAATAAGTGAAGGAATCTGGATTAGTTCCCATATCTTCATGGTGGCAGTGGTCCAGATGGTGTTCACCATGACTACAAGAAGGTTAATATGCAAAAATAGGATAAAATGTACACAGATAAATAGAAGCCACACCTAATATTCAACCTTTCTATAGACTAAAAAAATAAAAAAAAATTAGTTCCTCTTTAAAAATTTGACTTACTTTAAAAACTCTTACTTCTATGTAGAGGCACCTGTGTAAAAACGCAGTTGTGATAATGAACCAAAACAAACAAACAAAGGACGAGGGCAGAAAAGGAAAGATACATCTATAGATCACATAATTGAAGTTCTGGCTTATCATGGCATTTGTAAAATGGAAAGTTCTTCAGAAATTTGCAAAGTCCAAAGCAATCATTTCATTAATGAATACATTGAGTTCTAGAGACATTAAACGACTACCGTATGACTTGTTTTTGACAGACTCTTCTCTGCAGAGGAAAAAAAAAAATCTCATGCATTACACTCAGAAAATAAACTTCAAATGTGATCTAAGATCCACAATATATTTACCCAAAATAAGAATAGTTCCCCTAAATTATTTTGCTAATGGACCAATAACCATAAAATTCAAAGATTATGAGACTTGGTTGACGGTAAGTTGATTTCTGGCATAGTTTTTTCATTGGCAGTAGGTACTACCACAAAGAACCCTTAAGCTGAAGATATTAACTGAGGTGTTTTCCACCTTGATGATTAGTCTGAATAAGTTAATGATAAGAAAGTTGCTACCACCTGATAGCCATTCAATATCCCAGTGGATGAATTTCTTGAAGGCCTAGGCTTATTAACCTATATATATATATATATATATATAAATCACAAGGGCAGTTATCCTCATTGTTTATCACTCTGATTATTAAAAATAGGAAGCTTACTTCATCCACTGCTCATACCATCACACAGAGGCCTACCTTGGCCTCTCTATTTGAAATTCACCTCCACCGTCTAGGCTTTTGGATGTAATTATTCGAAAAGCCTTTGAACAGGTCAGGAGACTCATCGTCAAAACAAATCTTACTGCTGACACAGTACCAATTATAGGTTTCAGTTTTTACAGAGAGATCTTGGAATAGAGATGCTAAAAGCACAGACTCTGAAGCCAAAATAATTGGATTTAATAATAATAAAATCTCAGCTCTCCTACATATTGGTTGCCTTGAGGTTAAGTGCCCCAACCTTCTACACCTCAGATTCTTTATATTTTAATTGGGAATAATCATAGCACGTCCCTCTTCTGTTTGTTGTGTGAATTGACCTGAGTTTGTATTTGTGTCAGTGCAGAACCCTGTGTAGGGTGTTATGAATGGTTTGTGTGATTGGCCATCATGGCCAGACACCATCTTTTCTTCCAAAGAAAGGAGGTAGCCACTCAGTATCTGAAACTAGGGGCTGAATTCACTGCTTGCTAAGCAAGTGAGAGCTGCACTTGTCAGACACAGTTGCTCAGACCAACAAACTGCTGATGTTCTACAGGGTTTTAGGCTTTCCAAAGAGCGGTGTCTACTACTAGGAAGTTGTTGTTAATCGATTTGGTTGGATTTAAAACTGATTCTGGTGCTACTTGTTACTCTAATCAAAAACCATCCATTTTCTTTCTTGAAATGACAGTGTGGGAACTTTTCATTTTCATGGTAAATAATATTTAAGATTATTTATTAAGCTACTCCTAAGTGTCAGTCACTGTTCTAGATACTGGGGATGCAGCCTTAAGCAAAAACACAAAGTTTTCTTTCTCACTGAATCTGTTAAATTTTTAGATACAAACTATAAATACTATAAAACTGTATGGAAGACAGCATAGTTATAGGAGAATTCATTCATTCATTCACCAAATATATATGCCTCTACTTTGCTCCATACATTGTTCTAGGAATGGTAATGAGCACAGTCCAAGTTCTTGAGGAATTTATGTACTATTGAAGAAGCAAGACAAAATGATAAAGAAATAAGGGATATATAATCTGATATTTAATAGAAACAAGCAAAAAATGCAATAGAGGGTCAGAAACAGGGGTGTTATTTATCATAGAGTGGTCAGGGCTACCTGCGTGGCCCAGTCTGTTAACTGTCTGACTGAGGTCATGATCTCAGGAACCTGGGATTCAGCCCCACTTAACAGGGAATCTACTTCACCTTCTTCCTCAGCCCCTCCTTGTGCTCACCCTCACTCTCTTTCTCTCAAAGAAATAAATAAATTTTTAAAAATAGAGTAGTCAGAGAAGACCTCTCTGAAGAATTGACTTTTCTGCCAACACTAAAAGAAATGAGTGTTGTGAGATCAGTAGTCTAGAACAACAGGATTCCAGGCAAAGAGATGACCAAGTACAAGAGCCTTTGGTTGGAAGTGTGTTTCTTCTGTTCATGGAGCACTGAAAGTCTAACGAAACTGAAGCAGGGTGAGCTAGTGAGGGTAGGAGACTCAGCAGAGGGATGCCAAGGTCATGTCATACTAGACAATTATGAGAACATTGAGATTTATTCTTTTTTTTACTGGGAGGTTACTGAGAGATTAGGGTAGGAAGTGTCTCTAAGTCTTCCTTTCAAGCTTCTTTTATAGGCCCCGATATCAGTTTATATACCATATCTGCCTATGCCAATCTCAGCATGGGATAGACAGAAACACCTTTGCCCTTCTTTAGACACCTGCCAAGACAACAATTCATTGCCTTTTCTTCTTTTTCAAAGATTTTATTTATCCATTTGACATAGAGAGAGAAATAGTAAGAGCAGGAACACAAGCAGGGGGAGTGGGAGAGGGAGTAGCAGTCTTCCTGCTGAGCAGGGAGCCCAATGTGGAGCTTGATCCCAGGACTCTGGAATCGTGACCTGAGCCGAAAGCAGACACTTAATGACTGAGCCACCCAGGTGCCCTTGATTCGTTACCTTTTGTCAGACACCTTTTACCTGGAAATACGTCCTGTACTTCTCATGACTAGTCTTTCACATATGCTCAGGCTAAACTATTCATTGTTTGTGTTGAAGCTAGATCTGCCCTTCCACCAGCAAGTGAGTAAGTTGTCTTCATTTCTCCTCATCAGGCTGCTTCAAGATCCTGGGACATAAAGCCCACTCTTAATCACATCTACAGAACCATTGTATATTTTCTAAATAAGACTTTACTAGAAAAGCATTTTAAAAAATTCAAATAATATTCCTTGAGCATTTGCCACAGTGAGAGTATTATGACAGTGAAAGCAAAAAGGAAAAATTCACGAAAAAGATAAGTCATGTTGTTTTCATTTAAGTAACTCCCCCTCTCCCACATATTAACTTCAAAGATAAATATTCAAATTGGCATATCCCACATTGAGATGAGAATAATGCATTTATGTCTCAGATATTTGTACTACTAATATTTTGGGGAGGAACTATCAAGAATCATAGAGACTGTAGCCCAACCCCCTCATTCATATTTCAATTAAAGATAAACTTCCCTGCCAAATTTTGTATATGTGATGTTTTTAATCTTTTCTTATAGAATTTTCTCCTTCAAATTATATAAGATTGAGGCCCCACAAAACCAAGAGCCAGCCCTATTTTGAGCTTAGAAGGTCTTGCCCTTCTTGCCATGATCAGAGTTCATGGCTGGGGATACAGAAATTAAGATCCATTCTGCAAGACAGGAAGCTGGATATGAAGTTCCCATGAGGCGTTCTTATGTCTCTGCCTATTTCCGTGTCTACTCAGACTTCCTGACTGACTGACTGACTGAGAGAAGAAAAGATTATTCGGCAGCATGAAGTTTCCAGGCCTTGCTGATGGTGAAGGGAATGCAGCTCTATCTCCCACAGAACTGACTCAGAAACTAGTTGGGTTTAGACCTGGAGGGTTTCAGGTTTCAGGGCCCAATTAGCAGCACGGCTGAGGGGAGAGAGCATTGATTTTACATCAGACAGATGTGGATTTGAGTCCTACCTCCTTCCCTTACTAGTTGACCTTGGGATCTCAGTTTCAATGCATGTAAGTTTGTCATTGTTGTGAGGAGTAATCACAATGCGTGGATAGTGCCTGGCTCTATTACTGTGCTCTATGAATGTGGCTATTAGTTGTTAGAGCCCATGTAAAAGCAGATAGGACAAAGACAAAGGAAATGAACCAAAGCAAACATCATCTATTATTTATCATTTATCTTATTTACATATCTAGATATATGCTACAGATTTGGCAGATTTGGAGTAGCACCCTAGAAATCTTTGTTTGCACTGTCCTCCTCTTCATTTAGGGGAGATGGACCCTTTTGTATTCATAAGCATTCATTCATTCATTCATTCATTCATTCATTCAACCTATATTTACCAACCTCCTACTAGATGCTGGTCTAGGGACTGGGCAAATGACAGGGAACAAAATAGAGATCCCTGCTTTTGTAGAGGAGCTGGTCTTGGTTGCAGCAGAGTCTCCTTCCCTATATTATGTATGGGGAAAGGCAGAGAATATTGGTATCAGTGTGCATACATTCATAATTGGAAGTTGAGAGACACTGTGTCTGATTGCTTTCTCCTGTTATTATGAAATGGGGTGAAGTGAAAAGCATTTGTGAGGTGGCGAGTAATGGATGTTATAAGGAGGCAGAAAGTGCAGTATGGTCTTTTCAGAGCCTGGGGAAGTGAATTTACCAAGCAAATGTGAGAAGATTACTGCGCAGTGCTTAGTGCCCATTTGAGGTCCGTGGTCATAATTTTAAAAAAAGATGTGCCCGGACTTGGATGAAGTAAGCACTTTCATGAATACATTGCTATCAGATCATTTTTTCTAGATACATTCAAAGAGAAGGGCAGAATTGGGTTAACAGGAGAATGGGAAAAATTACAAGGAGATTAGAGAGAATATGCTTAATACAACCTCCAAATACACAAAAATAGATATAGAGGCTACAGAAGACTTGAAATTGAACGAGCTGGGAATTGTGTTCTCCATTTGTATGATGAGGCAGAGGCCAGTGACTGAAAATCTCATCTCTCAGTTGTGTGGCCATACATCAAAATAACTAGTAAAATTGCTTGCAATGGGGTTCTAACAAAGCATTTACAAATACTTGTGAAATTACAAATACATTGTGAAAATGCTTGAGAAAATACCTTCAGACTGCTCTTCAAACAGCTGATGAATTCCTTAAAGTTGTATAGGTACCGTGGCTTCATAAATGCAGTAAAATTCAAATATATAGAAAGGGACTTTCTGATTAAATTCTGAATCTCAAAAATAAAGCTTTATTCACTAGATGGGGTTTTTTAAAGATATTTTTAATGATGGTGAATTTGTGCCCTTTTTTTAAGCCAATAGTCTCATACAACTTTTAGAAAATTTAGTATCTATGAGCCACAAATCTGATGCCTTACCTTAAAAAATGTGTGTTCAATGGCTGTCCAAACCAACTAGGTATGTAACTTTGTGTGTTCATGTACACATACACATTGTGCATAAATATAGTTGTGTTAATATATGTTAGACTCATGAGTGCATATACTTACATACTTCACACACACACACACACACACACACACACACATTCCAAGAACATAAGTTATGAAGTTTATTAGTTAAAAGAATAAACCATTGAGCTCATTGAAGAAACAGATTCTTGATTCTTTTGAACAAGACCTGTGCAGATTCCTTAGGACATAGACTTATATTTAAGCATGTATCTAAGTGCAAGGGGGAGGGGGTGGCATGGAAAAGAGCAGTAGATGGATAATCTAACAAGTATGGACTCAGTTGAAGCACGCTGTGCCTTTGAGTAAAAAAACCCTGATTGCAATCTCTACTCTTACTAGTCGTGTGATCTTAGCCAAGTTATCTATCCTCTGATCCTCTGTTTCTTCTATAAAATCCTCCAATGGCTGGGTCATAAGGTAGCTCTATTTTCAATTTTTTTAGGAACCTCCATGCTTAGCAAAATAAGTCAACTGGAGAAAGACAACTATCACATGATCTCCCTGATATGAGGAAGTGGAGATGCAACGGGGGTGGGAGTTAAGGTGGTAGGAAAAGTAAAAATGAAACAAGATGGGATCAGGAGGGAGACAAACCAAAAGAGACTCTTAATGTCATAAAACAAACTGAGGGGGGTGGGGGGTAGAGGGGTTGGGAGAGGGTGGTGGGGTTACATTATATGTTTAAGTAAAGCTTAAATTAAAAAAAAAATTCTCCAATGGACATAGCTCACAGACTATTGCCTGAAACAAACACATATTAATAGACAAAGTGCTTAAATGACTAATTCTGGTCCTTAGTAAGTGCCCAGGTGAGTGTTCTTACTTTTGGCTGGTTCTTGGTCACCAGGTCACTGTGTACCTCCCTTCTTGAGTTTGGAAAGGCCCTGTCTGTCCTGGATGCCTTTCCTGTGTTCCCCATTTGCTGGTTTTCCTACTTGGGCTCTCCCTCACCTGCTCAGTGGCATCTCCCTTGGCCATCCTTCAATTCTGAATTGGGGCAAGAGCCTCATTTTGTCTGCATGTGAATCAATTCCCCCATTTACCCAGCATATGTCCCATGAGACTGGCCACCGTGTTGAAAGGTCATTCAGAATATATTTCTTAAGTTAAAAGAGTTAAGTTTCAAAACAGGATGCAAAATAATAAACCCAGTTTTAAATAAATATATATATATATATATATATATATATATATATATATATATA